>APFE030028100.1:0-44791 GCA_000404065.3 Pinus taeda | reverse complement strand
TCTCAATGATTTGTTAATGAATTATTTCATGCATTTCTTGGTCAGTATGATAGATATATTTTGTTTTATAATGAATATTCAGATGCTATGTAATTGTTTGCCTTGTTAGTGAACGCAGGTCTGAAGGTGAAGGAGGAGCTCATCCGGATCAACAAGACTGGACTACTACAACAAGCATCGGACCTAAGGTAAGATCGAGAACATTTGAATTCTTGTAAAATGATGTGTATCTAGAGAAGGATAGCTCTTATTTGGTTTGTTTGTCATTAGAGAGTCTTAGACTCCTAGGAAGGTTAGATTTGTCCGCAAGTATAACTCATTCCGCTTGACACACCTCCTCAAAAGGTAAGATCTGTTCGGAGTTTTCTAGGCTTAGCAAGGTATTATAGAAGATTCATTAAGGATTTTAGTAAGCTAGCCTCTCCATTGTTTGGTCTTTTAGGAAAATATGCCGAGTTCATATGGACTAACAGTTGTCAAGAGGCTCTGGCTGCCTTGAAAGGTAAGCTAGTAACTGCCCCAATCTTGAGAGGTCCAAACTGGGCCCTACCTTTCCACATTCACACAGATGCCTCGAACAAAGCGATAGGAGAAAACTTAGGGCAAGTTGAAGAGAAGCTGCCTTATGCCATATATTTTGTCAGTAAAAACTTGTCCAAGGCAGAATTAAACTACATTGTAACCGAAAAGGAGCTTCTAGTTGTAGTCCATTCCCTAGACAAGTTCAGACACTACATCACTGGCTATCAAACATTCGTACACACTGATCATGCTGCAATTAGGTATTTGATGAATAAACCTTATGTAAATGGTTGTATCATTAGATGGTTACTTTTATTGCAACAGTTTGATTTGACCATTGTTGATAAGCCAGGTAAGGAAAATGTTGTTGTTGATTTTCTGTCTAGACTAAATCTTCCTGCAGGTGAAGAAGGAATGGTGGATGATCAAATGCCGAATGAACACCTATTTGCTATTTCAGTACTCTCTCCATGGTTTGCTGATATAGCAAATTATTTTGTTTCAACATAGTTTTTGCCACACCTGTCCTCAAAAGAGAAGAGCAAGATCGTGAGGAAAAGTGCCCCATTCACCTAGATTGGGGGCAATCTTTTTAAACTTGGCCCAGATCAGATTTTGAGGCAATGTGTCAAGGAGGAGGAAGTTTTTGACATCCTCCTAACCTATCATGATGGGCCCTGTGGGGACCACTTTGTAGTAAAGAGGACTGCCTTCAAAATTCTGCAAGCAGGTTACTATTGGCCCACTCTTCATCAAGATGTTAGGAGATATATCAGCCAATGTGATCGATGTCAAAGGATGGGGAAACCTACTCCAAGGGATGAGATGACCCTGCAACCTCAAGTGACTTTCGAGCCATTTGAGAAGTGGGGCATGGACTTTGTGGGTCCTGTCAACCCTCCTTCAAAACAGAAATATTACATCATTGTTTGTACTGATTATCTGACAAAATTGGCAAAAACAAAGGTGATAAAAGCAGCAACAGAAGAAAAAGTAGCTGAGTTTTTGAGGGAAAATATCTTCTACAAGTTTGGCTATCCGAGATAGTTAGTCACAGATCAAGGGAGTCAGTTTACCTCCAATTTGGTTGAAGACCTGCTCACAAACCACAAGATTAAGCACATAACTTCCACCCCTTATCATCCACAAGCAAATGGATAGGTGGAAATCACTAACAGAGCTTTGGAAGGGATTTTGACTAAGGTAGTGAGCAGCAGCAGAAAAGATTGGGTAGATCGATTGGTTGAGGCCACCTGGGCCTATAACATCACCTGGAAAACCACCACAAGGTTTACACCCTATGAGCTAGTCTATGGGAAGAAGGCTCTGCTATCAATAGAATTTAAATATAACACATTAAAGATCGTAGCTCAGCTGGATCTAGATCTCAGCCATGCACAAAAGGAAAGATTGCTTCAGCTAAATGGATTAGATGAACAGAGATTTCAAGCCCTTCTCCACTCAGAGGTAGTCCAACTTCAAAAAAAAATATGGCATGATAGACACCTCAAAGAAAAACAATTCCAGCAAGGATATTGGGCGCTATTGTACAATTCAAGATATAAAGGTTCCAAGGGAAAACTGAGGACAAGATGGCTGGGACCATACACAGTAGAAAAATTCAATGACAATGGTTCATTCTTTATTCAGACCATAGATGAAGAAGCCATCCCCATGCTAGTCAATGGGCATAGGTTGAATATCTATAGGAAGCCCCTTTCCAAGCAAGAGTTCATTGAGAATCTGGGTAAAACAGTGTTGGTAGTGGAGCAGGTTCCTATCTCCACTCCACCCACACCTTGAGCAAAAAAAAAAAATAGAAAAAAATAAAAAAATAAAAAATAGAAAAATAAAAAAGACAGAAAAAGGAATAAAAGATCCATGGGTGAAAACCTCTTGGAGGTGACTAGGGCAGGCAGTGAGGGTGAAAACCTCCTAGAGGTGCCCCAGCTTTCTAAAAAAAAAACAAAAGTAAACAAAGAAAAAAGAAGAAAAAGAAAAAAAAGAGAAAACCTAACTTGTCTTTTATGCATTGCAGGTTGCAGGAGGGTTACACAAGAGAAAGCACATGGCCAAGCTACATACAACTTTAATAACTCACTCCTCCATCGCCATTATCTTTTCCTAGGCCTTGGTCTCATTTGTTCTAAAAATTTCGCATCTTACAGGAAACTCTGTGTATTCTATAGGAGACTCCTGTAGAAATCACAGAGAGCTCAAAATCAAGTTCAGAGAAGAACTCGAGGGCTGGAAATTTGTCTAGAAGGCCTGTGGACTTCCCTGCCACCATCCATCCACCTAACTCTCCATTCCATCCCTGCACACACACACTTCTATTTGCTTTTCTTTCCCTGCACATACAAATACCAAAATTCTGTTTCTTTCATTCTTTAAACACAAAAAATATTGATAAATAAAGCAACAACATTCTTTACTTATTCTTACGTGATGCCTTCCATATGTTATTAATCTCATTCAGAACCTTCTTTAGCTGTCCTTTTAGCCCCTACTCAAGCATCAGCCTCAAATTTCAGAGGGAAAAGTAGCTACAAGAAATCTTGCAGGATTCCTGTAGCAGCTGATCCCTTTGAAAAACAAACTCTAGAGATAAGGTCAGTGTAGCCAGGATGTATGCAACATGTAAGGAGCAGAGCTTGATTGAGAAATCACCATCATAAGCCAAAGGCCGAGCATGCAGAGCACCAGTAGCAACAGCAATGAGGAAATGAAGTGCCAAAGTTTGAAGCACGCAGAACACAGCAGCGACTAACAGGTAAGTGGCTAAACCTATTCTTCGATTGCATTAATATTATTTAGAAACAACATAAAATATTGGAACTGTCATGATTAAATGGAATTGGTGGCCAACTAATTGGCCACCCTCATTCGTTTCACACACCCTCGTGGAGTTCAAATGAGCCTCATCCAATTCAAACCACAAATTAGATACGCAGTCAGCACATGTGGCTCATCAACTCAGGAAGACTCAGAACTGGTAGTGGTGGCAGCGTATAATGGGAATGAGGGAGGTGATGGCAGTTAGGTGACATGAAGAACGATAACGACACTGGCATAGGACCAATGGTCCAAATGGGGATAGCATACCCATCTGACCACCTCACCTCCTCACCGCGAATTACGCCATCAATTTAAGTACGGTGCGGTCTAAGCCTCCACCACCTTTTGTTTCATTTTCATTTACAAAGTTCTCAACTATAGTACTCACCTACCACCTTTAGAACAATGAACCAGTCATTTTCTACCAGTTTTTCAAAACCCTCCCGCCTATCGGGCTCTACAAGAGCACTACTGTATTCTACAGGAGCAGGAACACTGTCTACAGGAGGCTTTCTATAAGAAGGCCATAGAGTAGCTCTACAAAAGAAAAATTTGAGATTTTTGTCAAATTCGAGCTTGAAAAGAGGTAGGCTCAAGAACCCATTTTGCATACGATATATCTATATAAGGTGGTGGATTAAGAGTAAAGTATTGGGTTGAAAAAAAGCAAGGAAAGAGAAATTCAAAAGTCGGCCTGTGTTTTTCTAAGTTCTACACAGTCTCTCCATTTTCTTCTCTACATTCAAAATCTATCTTTTTCTTCCTCACATTCTACTGTAAAAAAGGGGATGCAATCATAGAAATCAAACCTGTGGAAAAAAACGAATTTGCAAAGTCTGTCTACTCTAAAAACATTGTGTCATATATTCTCTGTTCTGTCAAAGTCTTGATTTTTTTTCCCAAAAACTGAGAAGAAAATTCAGGTTGAAAACAGTTGAAAAGAGAGAAAAATTGAAAATTGATGCTGTGAAAAAGAAGCACACAGGAAATTCTCTCTCTGGTTTCAGAAAAAACAAAACTCAGCTATCCCTCTGTTTCCGGTTTTGAAAGTTGTTGCCTTTTCCTCACCTCAGCAATTTCAGAAACCACTAAACACCATGCTAGGAGGTTTTACGAGAAAAGAGCCTTTGAACTCCAACAAATTGCATGAGCACCCCAAAGTGGTGGCCCTCTTCACCAGGGAAAAATAGATGTCTTTCTTTGAGAGAATTCATGGATATGATGAGGAGGTGACTGAGGAATTTTTAATGTCCTTAAGACCCCATTCAAAAACACATGCGACAGTCAGTTTCAGCGGTTTGACCCTAGAGCTTACACCAGATTTTATCAGCAGAATCACAGGTCTTCCACTTGGGCTCCCTTGGAGCAAAGAATAAAAACCATTAGGACAGGTTGTTAAAAAGACATTTTTTTAGCCTGATGAGCATCCTGTAGAGGATAAGAATGGGGTTAGAAGGACAAGCTTACCTCCTCCATGGAGTGAGGTCAGCTACCAGGTCATGAAATATATCACTTGTGAAGGAAGATTGAGTATATTGTATGGTTACCACTTCAGGTTATTGCATGAATTGAGATATGGGATGGACCTACCTGCAGCTAGAAAACTCAGTCTCCCATATTTCCTCCTCAATTCATTGATAGAATGTGGCACCAAGTTGAATGCAGGGGTCCCAAACTAGCTGGCCCACCATGGCCTCATTAAATTATTGGTGGAAGATGCACTACATACATACACCATCCCCATAGATTGGGAAATTTTCAGGAACATGTCTAGAGAAGATGACATCAAAACTTTGACTGAGGACATTAGCCCATTTGGTTGTGAAGAGGAGGAGTAGAAAGAGGAACTTGAGAAGGAAATTCATGAGGGGGCGCAAAATATTCAAACAGAAGGAGAAACAGAGGAGAAACTTGACAAAACCATTGTTGAACTTAAGGCAGAAAACAAAACAGCACCAAAATCAGAGAAGAGGAAGAAAACAAAGGCTGAGAAGAAGAAGCCCAAGAAAGCTCAGAAAAAAACTGCCACAGGAAAGGCAGGGACTCAGAAAGAAAAACAGAAAACACCACCAAAGGCAGCAGAGACAAAAGCAAAAACAACAAACACAGGAAAAATTGCAGAAGATGAAGGAGAAGAACAGCAGGAAAAAATATCCCCTCAAACACTGGCAAGGGAAGCAGCAACTGTGCTTGCTACATTGAGCACTCCAGCTAAGTAAAAGGGAAAAAGAACAATACGGACATCTATGTATTTCAAAGCTCAGAGGAGCACCAAGATTAAGGTGGGCAAGCCCCAACCACCATCAAAAGAACCCATTATCATTGAGGATGCACCTACTGAGAAAAAGGAGGAATCTCCCTCCAAAATCTCTATCACCTATGAGAGAGGGAGTCCCAAAACCTCCACCTAGAAGGAAAGAATCAAATTGATGGACTCCAAAGCAGTCCTACAGGAGGCACAAACCTCTCTATAGGAGACACTGGCCAAGCTAAAAGAAATTGAAAAATTGGAAAAGAAGGCAGCAGAACAGTCACAAGAGGAAGGTGAGGCAAAAGAAATACCTGAGCCAAGCCCTTAGCCTAATTTAGGGTCATATTACAATCTTCTATAAGGTGGGAAGATCATCCCACAAAACTTTGTTGTGCCTCTTTTCTTCGAATTAGAAAAAGAAAGGGTCAGGACCCACACCTAGATGCAGATTGCTAAATCTAAAGGAGTTGAAGATATAGGGCACATGGAAAACTAGTTAAGAAATTTAAGAAGGGAGTTGGGCATGGTAAGACACATAGAGAGCATTAGAAGAGCCCAACTACAGGAAGAAAATGAACTGTTAAAAAAGCAGTTACAAGAACAGGAACCTCAAGGGGGAGACAAGTTTCCAATTTTGGAAGGGCAGCAACAACAAGAAGGTCCCCTAGCAGATAATGAAGTAGCAAAGAAACAGTAGCAAGAGGAAGAGCCACAGACCAATGTTGAAATGCTGATGAAATAGCAGCAAGAAAAAATATCTCAAGCAGCAACTAAAGTGTTTATTTTGAAACAACAGTTGTAGGAAAAGGAAGCCCAGATGGCCTGCATGGCTAGCAGGGCAATGGAGGCCTTGCAGTGCAGACAACTAGCTAGATCCTATGCATTGTATCTCAAAGACCAGTGGCTCCAATTCCAGATTAAAACATTGGCCCAGAGAGGCACAATCCCATTCCAAAATTATGGTCAGTTTATGCATTTATGTGATAATAGTTCAGCCCTGGATAAAGCCAAGCTAGCAGAATTTTACCTACACAATATGGCACTTCCTGACATGAATTTATGGGATCTAAATGCTGCATTGGGAGACCTACAACTCATGGCTATGCCTTCTTGGATGAAACATGAGGAAGAGAAAGCAGTGGAAATTCAAAAGATAATGGAAAACGAGCTAAGTGAGCCCCTGATGATAAGGGCCGAACCAGAAGACCTGTTAGCTCTCATCTATGCCCATCAACACTTTTCAAGCAATCCTCAAGTTCTCCTTGATTATGTTGACAGGCAAGCACAAGCTATTGCTCATTTTGAAGGTATGGAGAGAATATTTGGCAATGATTGCCTTCATGCATGCATGAAAAGGTGGAATACATTGTCATATAGCCTAAATATTAGGGAGTATCACTCCCCAACCAGAATGAGGGAAACTATGATGAGAATGCCCCTATATAAGCAATCAATGCAAAACTTGAAAGCCAACTGGATTGGTCTTAAATTCAGTCCTCCACTACTGCTAGGACTGTTGGAAGGGGTTAAGGAGGAGGAAGAACATAAACAATGGGAGGAAGTGGACAGAAAAGCAAGTTTCCATGACAAAGAGGAAGACATCACATCATAGGTTTGGGATGTCAAGGAAGCTGTTAAAGCTATTAAAGATGAAGAACTAGATTAGTTGCTCAAAGGATGAGCAACCCATTCAGTAGGGGGGTGATGATGAGCCCCAGAAATGGGTAACTATATGGGCTCATTCTGCCTATTATTTTCATTTAATCCACCATTCTCAATAGTTTTGTGCATGTTTCTGAATATATTTATGTCAATAGAGTGAATGGGGATAGTCACTTTGCCACATAGTCTAATGAGTGTTTATTGCATATTTTTGGACATTTTTGGACAAGGATTGGGCATTTATGAGCAGAATGGCAGCCAAAATCGAGGAAACAGGGCTGAGGACTTATAGGAGGGGTGTCTCCTTCATTAATGACCCCTTCCTCAAGTTCTCCATCAACAGCTCGGAGTACAAAGGCCCACAATGATGATTCCAAGGGGCAGCCGAGAAAGTCTAGTAGGGTTGCTGTTACCTTCAGTTTTAGGCAGCTGAGTCCCTTAAGTTTACGAGGACTGTTGGGAGTCCCCACTTGTATAAATAAGAAGGCTTCAAGCCTCAGTAGTTTAGCCATTTCATAGTCTATTTTCGCACTTTTGTGCAGCCTTGTACTCAGCTCATTCTTGAGCTCTTTTTGAAGATAGTTTTGTGATGTAACTACTATTTTTTTATCAATGAAGATGAATCCAGTTTTGACCCAACACTGATATTTTCTAGAGGGATAAAGCTCTTGGGTTAGGGCCCAACCCAAGCTGCCCAACACCTCCTTTGCATATTTATATGCTTTTGCTTGCATTCATAAGATAATTTCTGTTGTTTAGGTTAATCTTGCTTTGTTAAATTAGGTTGCTTTTGATGATTAGAATAGTTGTTCTTGCTTCAAGTTGCTTAAGTAGTTTGCTGTGGTAACAGAGAAAGATTCAAAAAGGCTACCAATAGGTCTTGATCTCCTTTCTCCCTCCTTGGGACCATGATTTGAGGTCAAGGCACTACTGCTGCCACCAAAAACACAGCTTTTGCTCTTCCAATGCAATTGCTAGTGTGATATTTCAAGTTGGAGAAGTTGATATTAGTTTGGATTCAATGCTTAGATCCTTTCATGTTCATTTACCATGGATTTCTCGCATAATTTTCTGTTCATAGAGTTATGTTCAGCATTGCTCTGGTTTTGGGTAAGATTTTAGGTCAAAATAGACAAAACTCTGTTTTTTAGTTCTTGCTTTGGTCAGTTTTGAGAAGTAAGTGTCAAGTTCACGTGTAGAACATTCCAACTTATCATTCCTCTATAGCACAACCTATACTAGTTCATCTCTCAAGATTTTCCCACTCATTCGCCACATTTCACCAATCCGCCCTAATTTCTATGTTTTTCACAAAGTTGCTTTCTTGCCCTTTGAACATGTCCAACCATTTCCTTCATTCTTGATCTTCATTGATAGAGTCCTAGACCCTTCAACACGTTCATCCAGCCTTCATTCCCCTTTTCCCATCATTTCTGCACCTTCAAACCTCCAAAAACAACTTTCAGCCTCCTCCTGTACATCCTCTTGTAGATCCCCTGCAGCGTCCTGTAGATGTTCATGTGAGTGATTTTTCGAAGCTTGATCACAATGGAAGTCTCCAAAAGGGTACTAGGGACTTCTTAGGACCTCTCCACACTTTCCTCTCCATCTGCAAAAGCCAAATCCATCTTCCTTTGCCACCAAACCTCTGCATAGTCACAACTAGTCAAATCACAAGCATAATAAGTCCACATAAAAATACTCAAAAATACAAAAAGATGATTTCTTCTCATTTCTCTTTAGAAGTAGCTTGAATAAATGCAATTTACCTTTTCAATAGTCAATGACATCCATTTCATTAGTTTCCATCTTTTTCTTGCAAAATTAGGGTTTGCTAGGGTTTACTAGGGTTTGTGTTTCATTTCAGTTTTCCTTCTCTTTCTCCAAGTAGAATAGCCCCTGTAGAGTTATCTTTCTTCCATCACAGTAAAAGCTTCTTCTGGGAACTCATAGAAGTTGACTTAAGCTCCTAGTGAACTTGTGCCAGCTGAACAAGTGAGAGCCTGCAGTAAGAACTAGTACTTGTGCATACAGCACCATCGCTTCCAAGTTTGTTATGAACTACCGGGTTGATAAAAGTAAAGAAGGAAGCCCTAGGAGTTGCAGAATTATTGTTGCAATGCTGGAGCTCACCAACATCCAATTACCCTTAGATGTGAAAGAGAGGGTTTCTTACCAGTCCATACATTTTGTGGAGTTTTATATCTAACGCTGATGAAGGTGATCTGTTGACCAGGTAACATGCTTTCTCAACCGCCTCCGCCCAGAATTCCTGTCCTAACCCGGCACCACTGAGCATGATTCTTGCCCTTTCCATCAACATCTTGTTCATTCTTTCTGCAACTCCATTTTGCTGAGGTGTATATGGAGTAGTCTTCTATCGTGCTATACCACACTTCTTACAGAATTCTTCAAATTCCTTGCTGCAAAATTCTCCACCATTATCTGTCCTCAGCACTTTATCTTCTTCTCTGTCTGATTTTCCACCAGAGCCTTAAATTCTTTAAACCTGTCAAAGACTTCAGATTTCTTCTTAAGGAAATATATCCATGTATTCCTTGAGAAGTCATCTATAAATGATACATAGTACACAGACTTACCCAGTGATGGAACTTTCACAGGTCCAAACACATCACTGTGCACAAGCTCTAATCTTTGTTTCGTCCTCTTACCACCAGATGGGAAACTCACTCGATTCTGCTTCCCATATACACAATTTTCACAGAAATCAAAATCCAAGAGCTATTACTCATACCTTCTACCATACCTTTACCATGAAGTATCGAAGGCCCTTCTCTCCAATATGTCCAAGCCTTTGATGCCACAGCATGGTCTTCTCTCCAGAGACCACTAGATTTTCTACTCCACTTTCAGGAATCACGGTGCTATTGCACCCATCAATAATCGTGCTACCTTGTAGCTTGTACAGAGTTCCAATCCAAACTCCCCACATCAATACCAGTGTTCCCCGAACCATCTTGCAGGTATCCTTCTCGAACACTGTTTTTACACCTGCGTCATCCAACTTACTTATAGAAATCAGATTTCTGGCCAATGCAGGAATATGCAGAACACCCGGAAGTGTTCTAACCCTTCCACCTTGCAACTTCAACATTACTTTTCCGTGACCAACGATTCTAGCCTTCCTATCATCCCCTAAGAAGACATCACCACCATCGTATTTCTCATACTCGCAAAACCACTCTCTATGGGGAGTGAAGTGAAAGGATGCACCTAAGTCAATCAACCATGCCTCATTATATGCATGTGTACTTGAAGAAGCCAAGTACACATCCCCACCTTCATCTGAGGTGGTTTTCACTTCCACGGAAGGAGCATCATCAAATCCCTTTCCTTTATCAGGAGCTTTAGATTTACAGTCCCTTTTGTAGTGCCTTCTTTTCCGCATTTCCAGCACACCACCTTTATACATTTTCTTGGAGATTTAGATCTCCCTCTAGATTTAGATCTCCCACTCGACGACTTATTTTTGTTTCTGTTCTGGGATTGTCCTCGCATAAACAAGGCATCACCATTCTGACTCTCCATATTTTTCTGTCTCATCTCCTCATTCATCAAGGATGAGACTATTTCATCAAACTGCAAGCTAGTTGCATTGCTACCTATTACAATAACCAGACTATCTCATGAATCTGGTAGAGAACAAAAAAAAAGGATGCACTTATCTTCATCTGAAATTTTAATATCAACAAATGCTAAATAACTTACCATAGTATTAAATGCATTCAGATGCTCTATCACCAAGTCTCCATCTTTCAACCTCAGGTTATACAGCTTTTTCCGTAGGAACAGTTTATTCACCAGAGAATTAGATTGGTACAAAGTCCCTAACTTGTCCCACAAATCTTTTGCTTGATACATTCAGCAATACTGAATCTGAGACACACAATCGTATTGTGCTCTTGGCCTTCTGATCCAACTTCTTCCATTCTTCATCGGACACTCCCATTGGTTTATTACTTGGATCTACCGCGATCCACTGATCTTTATCCACCAATAGATCCTCCATCTTGAGTTTCCACAACTCAAAACTCTGACCATTAAATTTCTCGATCTCTATCTTTCCACCACTCGCCATCTTCTTTCACCACCAGAATCGATCTCGCAGAGCTCCCACTAAACAGGGTCTACTACAGGCCCGAGCGAAACCCCTCAGCAACAAAAGCATCCCCTTGAAGCCAAAACAACTCTGATACCAAATTTAGGTTTTAAACCAGTACAAAAATTACATGCATACGAATTCTAAAACACATAAAATAAATAATGCGAGAGCATAACACATAAAACACATATATAGAGATTTTCCCCTAGATCCCGAAACTGGGACTACCAGCTTGATTTTTCATTATGTTCCTTTCAATGTTATAATACATATTTATACATGCCAAAGCATCCAATACCATGGACCAAAAACCATCGTGTCCAAAACTATGGATTGAAAACCATCACGTCCAAAAACATGTGAGAAAATCATGCACAAAACCATAGGTGGGTCTGCCCAACCTAACATAGGTTCCAAAACCAAAATTTTCCGGGGCGCTGCCCTAGGCCCCATAAAGTGGGTTACCTACACCCCTTAAACACCCTGTGACCCACCCACTACGCAATCAGCGCAATGAAGGGGGGGATTTGCCCCCCCTCTAACCCCCCGGTTAACAATGTGGGCTAGTCATGGAAAGAATATAACACAACCCAACAATTGTAATTAAAGATTTCAAATGTTAAAAGAAACAGGGGGTAGAGAGTGTTAGAATTTAAATTGACAACATTCACTACAGACTCGATGATGTCACGAGAGTTACTAGACATAACTTTAAAAAAAGAAACTTCCTTACCTGTTGAAGAGTGCGATGAGAGTGATTGAATAATAATTTCTCATTCTCTTGTTATCTTCACGAGCTCAAAGATTGAAATGTTGGCACGAGTTATTTTCATGTCTTCAACAATTTTGTACTCAATACTTTCATTCCAAATAGGTTGTGTTGACATATCAGATGGTGTAGCTTTATTTGAAGCTTTAGGAGTGGTGGAATTATTCTTTTTTTTGGCATAAGTGTTCTTAGAAGGGGGAGTACTTCTGGACTTGTTCTGCAAATTATGAGCTGAATTAGAAGGTGGAAGAATTATTCTCAACAACTGATTCTTAAGCTCTTTCTCAGAGAGAGGTCACTTTCTCCTCAAGTTGTATTAATCAATTGTTTGTTGAGGAGGAGCTTCACTCACTGATGGTTCATCATCACTTTTCTTTTCAGCATTATATATGATGTGAATTTCATTAACTAAGTGTCTAGCACCTAAACTTTTCTCAACCATGGAAGGTTCATTTTCTTCTTCACTTTGCTAAATTTGTTCATTTACTAGTAAGGTATCTACGAAGTTGGTCATCATAGTAGTCATATTATGATTCCATTGGGGTCATGTTTCCTTTGAATTCTTCTGTTAATGGAAAGTGAACTATTTATCCATTCCCCGACTTTCAAAATTAAACATTGAATTATATATTTGAGTAGATTTAACCGGTTCAAAGTTGTTATTATTTTTGAAGAAAGGTGGCTTAGAGAACTTGTTGTTGGTGGTTGCCTCACTTGACCTCCTCTTTAATTCAGATACTTCATCCGTGAGAAAATTCAAAGACTTGGTCAAACTTTCCATATCAAAAGAATCTTACTCCTTATCTTTAGCAGAAGAGGCTTGAGTTTTCTTACCAATTTGCTTGGAGCCTTTAGGGGTGTCAGTGTATTCAATGACTCCAATAGAACACAAACACCTTTCAACAGCAAGAGCTTCTACAATATTTAAATAAAAATATTCCTTTTGATCCAAGTGTATATTGGTGGCCACCCTCCTATTGAACCTAGACCTCTAGTCGGTTTCCTCTATTTCCTTGATTCTAGCAATGTTTACTATTTTTAGCAATTTTTCAGGTCCTGAACTTCTGGAGTTGTTTTGACCTTGTAAACGACTTTTTTAAGTTCTACAGCAAGACCATAGTAATAGGCAAGGGCTTGTGAAAAATATTGTAGTACTCGAAGAGATATTTACAACAACGTATGGTACACGCCAAACAAAGATCACACGACCAAATTATGACCCTGAGAAGTTGGCTACCCAACTAACCCTAACGGGGCCCAAAAACTCTTGGCCTTTCATGTCTTGGGGTTAGGGTTTTGGTTGTTTATGTTTTTACCTTGTTTCTCAATAATAAAAATTCCCTTGAGACTCATTATAACATAGTTTAGAGGCAAGTAGCCACCACATCTCTTCTCAAAGATAATCTACAATCGCTCGAGCTAGTTTATTTCCATTCTGTATGAAAGCATATTTCAGTTCTTTGATATTAATGAAATGAAGTTTTATTTATGTTGCATCTTTGTGTTTATGTTTATATCTATATTTTTTTGCATTCCTACATAATTTTGGTTTAGTGGTATCAGATGGGTTTGCTTTTACTTTGTTTTTCTTTGCATGTCCCCAATGAGGTCAGGGTATAAGGAGTTGGGGCTTGAACTGGTTGAACCTTTGCAAGACTAGCCTCGTAAACCCCACAACCTCCCATGGAAGAAGAAAATAAATATGAGAGGGTAGGATATCCCTTCAAAATATTTCTCGAGGAAGTGCTCGAGTGATATATAAATGCGATGATGGATAACTTTTCCCATATCCTTCAGTGACAACCGACAGGCGATGCATCTTCATCTAAGAGCCACTCTTGAGGCACCACTCCTTTTAAGGTACAAGTTAACTTTAACATTTCCATATTTGAAGGCCAGATAGATGAAGATTCCATAGATGGATGGTTAAATCTGTTGGAAGGATATTTTTCGACTCATGACTTTTTTAATCGGGAAAATATTATTTTTTCACTCCTCAAAGTCACCCCACATGTCAAGGACTGGTGAGAAACCTAGTGTGAACAAAAGGACGAGGGGGAATCCTCACTTTTTTCAGCCACACCCACTTGGAATTCTTTCTGAGAAACCATCAAAGAAAAATATTACCTTGTTGGGAGCTATGAAGAAAAGTACATAAAGTGGAGCACGTTACGGTAGGGAAGGGACCAAGATATGTCAAAGTTCACAAATATTTTCCATACCTGTTAGCTCTGCTACATACCTTTGATTTCTAAAGGTCGGAAGTGAGCTTGGTCCTTGGTCATGCTCAAAGGAGGCTCACAACAGTCATTTTCTCCTTCCCTTGCACCGCTCAGTTTCCATTCATCAATCCTAAAAACGACTATTTCCTTTATCAGGGCCGGGTTTAATCACTATCGCAAATCACATCCATGTGTGTATAAAGGTTGTGTCCTTTAGCTTCCACCAATGTGATATTGTGATGCGATCTAATCACAATCGGATATCACCATACGTAAAGGCCCAAAACTACCAAAAAAAGCCGATCTGATGACTCCCGTTGCGCCCGATAAAGTGACTCGCCCGATCACTGTCGCGCACCGTCATTGCCCAACCACCGTTAGATCAGTTCTGCCAGGATCCAATGGCCCACGCTCGTGTTGCTCCCACTTCTTCCGATATCCCCCACCAAGCCTCTCCACTATCTATACTCCCGATATGACAGTTGACCCTTCTCCCTCATCCAACTCATCCATATGCCAAGCAGTCCACATCCCTTGACTGTTCCATGCACCTGAAGGATGAAAGTGATCAACTCACCAGTACTAGTTGCAATTGCTCCTCAACAACTGCATTCAAAAAGTAGTATGGCCAATAAGGAAAAGGACAGAGCTCGAGCAGCTAACTGCATTTAACAGTTATGGGATTTCATCCTATACGACACTCCAGCTGCCCGAAAGGACAGCAGAGCACAGGAAAAGATCAAATTCATCCACTGAAGCAAGCAAACGCACCAGAGACTCCATCAGGTAGTTAAAGCGGTTGGTGGTCAATTATGACCCCTCCATACTTAGAATGGCTGAGTGCCTTTGTAATGAAACTCTATATATGCCCAAAAACAAGATGTAATCAAGGTGGATGGTTGTCTTTTTGATGTAAGGTTCAACTTCTGGAGACTGTAACTACTTTGATACTTGCAGCGTCTTGTCTTCATTTTTAGCTAATACACGCTTCTTTTTTTGTTAATTGCTCACTTTTCATTTATCTTCTTTTCCAAGCTGTGCTTGATATGCTGCATTTCTGAACTCCTAATGTTTAGCATTAGAGTAGCTGTCATCCTACCTCTGTGTTAAAATCTTGTATGTATCAGTGAATGAGTTATTCAGGTTTCTTTTCCACTAGTGCCAGAGAGCTGTCATCCTGTCTGTGCATTAGGGAATTAGATTTGCAGACTTCTTTACTAGTTGCAACCGACCATCACAGGGTTCTGTGCATCTGCTAGTGTGGTCAGTATTCTCCATATTCACCTAATCTTTAAAATGTGAGTAATTGGTGGTCTAAAGCCTTGTAGAATGAGGGTGTTCACACATGTTTGGTGTCAAGAAAAGTAGAAGTGGTTATCTGGCATGAACAAGCATCATTCCTTCCATTCATCCATTTCCAAGATTAAATTGAGTTTGTAATGTTCCCAAGCATCTTCGAGCTACAACCTAGAAGAGTTTCTTGGGGTGATAACATTAATTGGCACCATTGTCGGGTAGAGGAGATTGAAACTCAGCTTCCTTGGGAGAATCACACAGCTCCAGCTTTGATGATAGACAAAGCCTGGACACATTTCTGGTTGTAATCATTTATCTGGAAACTCTACTAGAGGATCAACCTAGTGGCGATTCCACATTACAGTTCTGGCTCAGTTTGTGAGCCATACCTGGAGAAATCCTCAGAAATCACTAGATGACCCAGTTCCTGACCCTGAGAAGATTGTTAAGCAGAAGAAGAAATCACTAAAAGGAGCATCAGGATCAGGTAAGCCTAAAAGACCTTATGTATCTTTGCAAGAAGGGCCTATAGCTGAGAATATACAGTTTGAATATATAGAGCCTAACATTGTTAGTGAAGAAATACTTGCAAAGATTCATAAAGCTCCTTGTTCGTTCAGTTCCCCTATGGATCTCAGTACAAAGAAAGCCTCCCATACAGTCCATTGTATTCCTTTGTCCCCATCATCTATTTCATTGCTTCCTACCATTCAATTTGGTAGTATCCTTCCACCTATCCCAGCTATGGCAGGCCCGCAAGCACCCACAAAGATGGAAAGAATCAAAGCTGCTAGGTATGGACCTTTGGTCTTACCTGTCCCTTTGAATGCCATGCCTGCGGGAGACTATCAGAAATACATGCCTAAGTTCATTAGTATAGAGAGAGTAACAACTGAAGAACACCTTGAATCTTTTTATAGTTATGCTCATAACCTAGATATCAGTGAAGATGATGTGTGGATGAGAGTGTTTGTCCAGAGCCTTGATGGCGAGGCTAGAAAGTGGTTCAGAGAATTGGCCCCTAGGTCCATAGCAGACACTGAAGCATTAGATGATGTATTTTTGAAGCATTGGGGAGATAAAAAAGACCTGCTCTATTATCATACAGAGTTTGGGAACTTGTAGAGGGAAAATGGTGAGCCGCTGTCTGATTTCAATAAGAGATATAACCGCATGTACAGCAGGATACCAGCTGAAGTGAAACCCACCCCTACCTCTGCTAAGCTCACTTATGCCAATGCCTTCGATTCTTATTTTTGTTTACTGCTGAGGAAGAGAAGATGTGCTTCCTTGGCTGATATGCAAGATGCAGCCCTGGAAGTAGAATCAAACATCATAGCTGCAGAAAGGCTCGAAGGTAATGCTAATAGAAGAAGATAGAGGGGTGAGCCCTCATCATCCTCAGATCCTAAGATCGATAAAATGGCCAGGATGATAGAGTCATTAGCCTCTGAAGTTTCCAAACTAAGGGTTGAGCAACATTCTGGGAAAGCAGGAGCCCCTAATACCTTTGCTCTTCCAACTCCAAATCCATATAGAGGAGCAAAGGATCAGTTGTATATTTTGCAAAGAAACAAAGATGCACATGAAGACCAAAGGGTGAAAACCCTTTTTCAGAATATAGTCATGGAAGAAGAGCAATATGAAGAAGAGGATGAGGTCCATGGTAAGGAAGACAAGGGCAGTGCCCCTTTCTTAACTAGGGCTACTTATGAGAAGTAATTATCCAAGCGCCCTGCTCATGATTTTGTTGTCCCTGCAGAACAACAAGCTTATCAGCAGAAGCAGCCAGCAGCAAATCCCGTCATCCTCAAAGTTCCAGCCATAGAGGTAAGAGACCTTGAAGGTTCCCCTTCTTCTTTCAGTTTTCAATCAGAAATTCAGAAGCCAAGAATACACATGCCTCTAATTAGACTAGTGAAGAATGAGTCCTTCAAGAAATCTATCCTTGAAGAGCCTGAGCCTAAAGTCAGCCCAACTTCCCATGACTATGAAAATCTACAAATTGACCAACCTGCTATTATCCCCAGCCCAGTGATTAAAAAGGGTGAAGTTAGTTCCCCATCATCTTATGTTTCTCTGTCTATTGAAGAGACAATCCCTCATGATTGCTCCCTAGGCGCTGAAGCCAACCATAACTCAATGCCCAAGGCTAATATGGATAATCTCAGTCTTGATATTCTGAAGCCTACCCAGTTGGCCTCCACATAGCTTGAAAGGGCAGTTTTCCAGATCACAGAGGAAGAAGGTGCACAGTTTTGGGACACCTACTTGGATGGGGCTTGTTCTAAGAAATATGTAGGAGTAGGTGAGGTCTTTGTGTCCCCCGCACAAGAATACATTGGTTCACCATTTATATTAATTGTGCAAGCCACAAATGACACAGTCGAGTACACAGCAGCCATTATTATTCAGTAGGTTTACAAAAGCTTCCACGAAGAACATCCAAGGATGAGAGCATACAGAGAGGGGGTGAAATATAAACCATCTCTACCTGATAAGGTCAAATGCCCTAAACTTTTTGAGGTAGATGATCAAATCAACCTGATTTTGCAAGTCTTTGATGAATTGGCTGACATGCATATTGACCAAGAGAAGGAGAAACAATTCTGATGGCTTAATAAATGGGCAGTTTTTTGAAAATTTATGTTGTTTAAGGTTTTCATGCCTTAATGTTGTACATATGTTCTTTTACAAGTTTTAGTGTAGACTTAATTAGACTCCACGCCCAATGGAATACTAGGCAATGTTTTTAGTCTTGTTTTTACATAGAAGGTAGTGGTCTATGGTTCTTGAGACCTCACAGGGAGGATCTCATCCCCAGAAGGAGCTAGTGTTAGCTCTGCTACATACCTTTGATTTTTAAAGGTCAGAAGTGAGCTTGGTCCTTGGTCATGCTCAAAGAAGGCTCACAACAGCCATTTTTTCCTTCCCTTGCACCACTCAGTTTCCCTTCATCAGTCCTAAAAACGACTATTTCCTTTATCGGGTCCAGGTTTAATCGCTATCGCAAATCGCATCCATGTGTGTATAAAGGTTGTGCCCTTCAGCTTCCGCCGATGCGATATTACGATGTGATTTGATTGCAATTGCACATCACCATACGTAAAGGCCCAAAACTACCAAAAAACTCCGATCCAACGACTCCCATCACGCCCGATAAAGCGACTCACCCGATCACCGTCACGCACCTTCGTCGCCCGACCACCGTTGGATCAGTTCTGCTAGGATCCAATGGCCCACACTCGTGCCACTCCTACTTCTTCCAATATCCCCCACCAAGCCATCTCCACCATCTATCCTCCCGATCTGACAGCTAACCCTTCTCCCTCATCCAGCTCGTCCATCTGCCACGCAGTCCACGTCCCTTGACCGTTCCATGCACCTGAAGGACGAAAGTGATCGGCTCACCAGTACCAGTTGTAATTGCTCCTCAACAACCACATTCAACAAGCAGTATGGCCAAGAAGGAAAAGGACAGAGCTCAAGCACCTAACTGCATTAAACAGTTATGGGATTTCATCCTATACGACACTCCAGCTGCCCGAAAGGACAACAGAACATAGGAAAAGATCAAATTCATCCACTGAAGCAAGAAAATGCACCAGAGACTCCATCAGGCATTTAAAGCAGTTGGTGGTCAATTATGACCCCTCCGTACTTTGAATGGTCGAGTGCCTTTGTAATGAAACTCTATATATACCCGGAAACAAGATGTAATCAGGGTGGATGGTTGTCGTTTTGATGTAAGGTTCAACTTCTGGAGACTGTAACTACTTTGATACTTGCAGCGTCTCATCTTCATTTTCAGCTAATACAAGCTTCTTTTGCTCTTAATTGCTCACTTTCTATTTATCTTCTTTTCCAAGTTGTGCTTGATATGTTGCATTTCTGAACTCTTGATGTTTAGCATTAGAGTAGCTGTCATCCTACCTTTGTGTTAAAATCTTGTATGTATTAGTGAATGAGTTATTCAGGTTTCTTTTCCACTAGTGCCAGAGAGCTGTCATCCTGTCTGTGCATTAGGGAATTAGATTTGCAGACTTCTTTACTGGTTTCTACCAGCCATCATAGGGTTCTGTGCATCTGCTAGTGTGGTCAGCATTCTCCATATTCACCTAATCTTTAAACAGTGAGTAATTGGTGGTCTAAAGCCTTGTAGTCTGGGGGTGTTCACGCATGTCTGGAATCAAGCAAAGTAGAAGTGGTTATCTAGCTTGAATAAGCATCATTCCTTCCATTCATCCATTTCCAACATTAAGTTGAGTTAGTAATGTTCCCGAGCATCTCCGAGCTACAACCTAGGAGAGTTTCTTGGGGTGATAACAATAACCTTCACACAAAGCTAGGTATCAAGGATTTTGAGCAACATTTGGTACTCAAGTACCGTATCTACACAAGTACATCTAGGACGATATGGAGTTCCTGGACTTCTCCTCACTTGGCCCATCCTATCAATACGCTATCAAGATCGAGAAGAAACTTAAACAGAAGAAGCGAGAATTTAGATTTGCAAATTCGAAGCAAGGGAAAGGCACCCACAAACTGCAAAACAAAGGAAAAATCCAAGGCAGGGCAACCTAGGATAACATATTGAAGCCACAAGAAAAGAAAAACACCATGAAGACAAAGAAGGACACAGGGAAATGGTGCAAGTTCCATAAGATCCACACTCACAACACAAGTGAGTGTTGATCCAAGCAATCACTTGTGGCCAAGCAGAAGGCATCTGAATCAGATGCACATTCCGACTCTGGGGTAGAAACTGATAAGGGGGTTGACTAAGGGAAGTAGATTATTGATGTGGAGCCTAGTGCCATCGTTTCCACCACCAATATCTAGAAGGTTGAGCTCAAAGATCCAGAGGAGGGGGAGCGTCCTTTCCAGTCATAGATGTGGGTGAAGCAATCTTCGTTGTAGTTCATTATCGACAATAGAAGACAAAAGAACCTCATTTCAGTAAAGGTCATGAAGCAGTTGGGCCTACTGACCACACCACACCCATAGTTGTACACCATTGGCTGGCTTCACCAAGGGTGAGATCTTTGCATCAGCCAATAGTTTCACCTTCCCTACAACATGAAGCCCTTCACACATTAGGTATTGTGTGATTTTTCTCCTCTTGAACATTCTGATGTATTATTAGGCTAACCATACTTGTGGAAGTGACATGTTGTGTATGAGTCTAGGCCTCTCACTATCATTACTTCTTTGGCCAATAAGTTATATAGGATATTGGATGTATAACTGCTAACCGCCATCTCTTTGATATCTGTGAAGAAATGCAGTAAGATCATTTCCCAAGCCGAAAAGTTTGTCTTCCTTGTGATTCACCCTCAGTTCAAGAAGAATATTGTGGACACATCCACAGCCTCTAGATAGGGATTCTCCGTACGATAGGAATAGATGGAAAAGTTCGTCAAAGAGTATAGGGACATCTTCACCTCACCCAAAGGGGTACCCCTACAATGCCAAGTCTAGCACTCCATCAATCTTACCCTGGTTGCATCGCTACCCAACAGGCTAGTCTACCGATGCTATGTTTTAGAGAATGATGAAATTAAGAGGAAGATTTGAAATTTATTACAAAAAGGGCACATCAGCCAAGTTCATCACCTTGTTGAAGCTCGAACGTGTTGGTACAAAATAAAGATGGCACATGGAGACTATGTATTGACTATCAGGCAATAAATAAGATCACTATCTGGAATAGGTATCCAATCCCATGGATTGATGACCTTCTAGACTAGCTCAAGGGGGGAAACACTTCGATAAGATTGACTTGAATTTCAGGTACCAATTGAACCCTCTGATGTGTGGAAGACTATCTTCAAATCCAAGGAGGGCCTTAGAGGGCCTTTTCTGAATGGCTGGTCATGCCTTTTAGGTTAACGAATGCCTCTGCAACCTTCATGTGGCTTACGGATGACACATTGAGGCCCTTTACTAACTCGTTCATGGTAGTGTACCTAGATGACATATTGATCTTCAACCATAATTGAGAAGAGCACACACACCATATCCGATAGGTCCTCTAAACCCTATGACAACACAAATTGTGGCCAATTTGGAGAAATGCACTTTTGGTATGACCCAGGTTCAATATTTGGGGTATAATTAATGAGTAGGATGTGCATGTGGACCTAGTTAAGATATAAGTTTTCCAAGATTGGACAGCCCCAACCACTCTAATAGAGCTCTACAAATTTTTGGAACTTGCCAATTTCTATTGTAGGCTCGTGTTGGGATTCTCTCATATCAGTTGGCCTTTGAGTCAATTCATCAAGGGTGGAGTGAAATAAAAATTATTTTGGTTTTAATCCCAATAGAAGGAATTTTTCGAGTTGAACCATCACCTCTGCTCTACACCAGTGCTCACATTACCGAACCTACAACAACCATTTGAAATTTAGACAGACGCTTTTGACTATGTTATTGGTGTAGTTCTTAACCAGCAAGGGAATCTGGTGGCATGTCACAGTGAAACACCTTCAGATATAGTTCAAAATTATCTCGCTTGTGACAAAGAGATGTATTATATTATACAGCCTTGTTGGCAATGGAAGCATTACATTTTTTGGAAGGAAACAATCATCCACACAGACCGCCGACCCTTCCAGTCTATACGGACACAAGGGAAGCTGTAGAATGGCTGCCATGAGAAATGGTCGACATATCTGCAACAGTTCTATTTGAACATCAAGTACAAGAAGGGAAACCCTAATAATGTTGCAGACTATCATATCAAACCACCGATCATGGCACTAACCACTCTGCTCGACTCTTATGGACACGAGACTTCGAGGTGGCTGCATCTTTACAAGAGCAATCCAAAATTCGGCAACACCCACCAAATTCTCCTAGAATGCAATAAAGTTCCATATTTTCAACTCGAGGGTGCATTGTTATGCCACAATGGACACCTCTATGTTCCTACAGGAGAGTGTGAAAAAATGATTTGGGAAGCGCACTACAGTCGGGTCGCTAGACACTTCGGAGTAGAGAAAATAGTGGAAATATAGCAAAAGTATTTTTATACGCCAAACCTTCGATAGGATGTTGGGAAGTACATTAGATCCTGCACTACCTGCACCATTTCCAAACAAAAAATCAAGAAGCAAGGTTGCATGTTCATGGTCGTCAGCAGATTCTATAAGATGGCCATTCTAGCGACCTCCAAGAAGAGTATCATAGCAGAAGGAACTCCAAAGCTATTCTTTTAATGAGTGTGGGTACCTTTTGGGATCCCACAGTCCATCATCTTAGATTGGGATAGAAAATTCCTAAGTACATTTTAGTCAAGCCTTTATTTGATGATCGATACTAATCTCACTAAGTTTGTGAACTTCCACGCCCAAACTAATGGCCAAATATAGGTCGTCAACAGGATGATCATGTACATTTTGTGCATGTACAATGTGAAGCATCCATGCACATGGGATGAAATCCTCCCCTATGTCCAACACAACTACAACAGAGCTCTCCATAGCACCACTAGCCTCAACCCTTTCCAGGTAGGGTTGGGATTCTAGCCGCTATGCCCCATCAATGTGGCCATACTATTTGCAGCTACTCAAATAGATTCGGCTCATGTCTAGTCTCAATTTGACTGGGCTAACAACTTCCTTGAGCACATTCAGCACATCTGCCAGTAAGTCCATGACATATTGGATAGAGCCAATTCTAAGTACAAGCAGTGTCATGATCAGCATCGAGTACCACATAAGTTCCAGGTGGGCAACAAAGTTTGGTTACATTTGCAGAAGGAGTGCCTCATGAGGCCCCACTAAAAGCTTCACCTACTCTTATATGGGTCATACACTATCACCAAGGCTATAGGGGACAATGCCTTTGAGCTAAATATTCCACTATTTATTGATTTTCACCTAGTATTCAATGTGGATTGGTTGCGTCCATACTTTCCTCCAATGTCTGACACATCCGATGTTGCGGAGCAGCTGAAACTAATAGAGCTCAACCCAATATACATTGAGTAGGTGACAACTAACAAGAGCATGGAGACATATATTAAAAACACTTGCTAGTAGAGGATCCAACTATATCGAGTTTTCAAATACGCCAACTCCTTCACCAGGGAAAGTGGTTCACTAGGGACCAGGTTGAACACAGATTTCCTCACCTCGTGGAGGCTTTGCACACAATGGTGACCATTGCTTCCTAAGGGGGAGGACTAATCTAGGTGGATATTGGTGGCCACCCGCCTATTTTGCCTAGACCTCCAATCAATTTTGTTTGTTTCCTTGATCATAGCAACATTTACTATTTTTAGCATTTTTCTCGGTTCCTAAACTTTTGGAGTTGTTTTGACCCCCTAAATGATGTTTTTTTTAGGTCCACAGCAGGCCCATAGTGGTAGTGGCCTACAAAAAATCTTGTCATACTTGGATGAGGTATCGTACATGCCAAATGGAAATAACACGACCAAGTTACGACCCAGGGAAGCTGGTTGCCCAACAAGGCCCACAAACTCTTAGTGTTTCATCTCTTGGGGTTAGGGTTTTGGTTTCTTAGGATTTTTCCTTATTGTTTAATAATAAAAAGGCCCTTAATATTCATTGTAACATAGTTCAAAGGCATGTAGTGACCACATCTCTTCTCAGAGATAAGCTACCATCACCCAAGCTAGTTTATTTCCATTTTGTATGTAAGCATATTTCAGTTCTTTGATATTAATGAAATGAAGTTTTATTTCTATTGCATCTCTATGTTTATGTTTATATCTATATTCTTTTTCATTCCTCCATAATTTCATATCACCTTTGCAACTCTTTTAATGAACACAGAAATGTTAGTTTGCAAGGAAACTATATAATATTCTTTCATAATTGAATCATGCAATTGCACATCCATGGGGAACTTGTTCAATAAGCGAGTAAATCTTTGATTGAAATATTTCACTCTTTCCTTTTCCCCCATTTTTAGATTCCCGAGTTCTTTAATAACATGGAAGGAGTTTTATCGTCAACAAACTTTTCCAAAAGCAAGTTCTTAAACTCCCTTCAACTATGGAATGAATTGGCCAGGAGACTGTGATGCTATATTGACGCTCTATCTTAGAAAGTGTACAGAAAGAGTCTACAAAAAACATCATCAAAATGTATCTCAAGAATTCATAAATGCATGTATAAATAATCAATATGGTCTTCAGCCTTTATCTTATTATAAGGATTGAACTTTGACAACAACTTTTCTCGGTGTTTTGGCATTTTATTAAGATTATTCGGAAGAGCAGGTGGCCCTTGGGCCGTTCAATCCAAATGAAAATGTGTTAAATCTTCTTTCCATAAATCCTATAGAGAATAGAATAAATAAATACAAATGTAGCATTTAAAGAAGTAGTAGGATATTCTTTAGAAAAGTCTTCTTTATACTTATGTTCATTGATGCTCCATGTTCTAATTAAATTAGGAATTTATTTGTTAAATTCAATACATTCTTCTTGGATGAATTTGTTTATAAATTTAGTATTATAAGTAAGATTGGGCTCAGTAAAATTATACATAAGATAGATATATTTTAGGAAAAATGAGTCAATAATTGGTCCTCGAGAGTCACAAATTAGTTGCCTAGAAGTGTATGCATGCTCTACTGCCTAGCGTATCATATATATGTATGATAGTATCCTGGGGCGTGCAATAATTTTGTGTAGATAAGAATTTGAAGCATTTTGAAAGGAGGTGTTTTCTTTTCCTTCTACTCCTTGTCCATTTGTAGGAATCTCCACCATATTATCGTGTAATTAATTTTATAAGAGTTTGTACATGTGAATCCATGTAGATATTTCAGCATCCTTATTGATTATTGAATCTAAGAATAGGAATGTGTTAGGATTATTTTGTCTACATATTTAGGAGTTTGTTGAGGAGGTATTGACAATGCTAGAACCCGCGAACATGTAGGGGGTTCTCTCGGATGTGAAGTCCTGATTATACCTCACACCATCTGGACTAGGATCCCTACCATAAATAAGGCACAATTGCCATTTTCTTAAGGAGTTTCCTTGGCTGCAATAGTTAGCACAAGAGAGAAATGTACATGTAATTTTGAAAGAACAAGTGAGTATGCCTTTTGAAATGTCCAGTTACAAAATATATCAATGTTATTTCACTGGAGGTAAAAGAAAGTGAGCCTTTAATGGAAGAGTAATAGTACTAATCTAATAAATACACACGAGCATATATATGAAAGAATCATTAATAAACTAGCGAAATAGTTCCCATAGAAGTAACAATCATTAAAATAAGCACAACACACATTCAATAAGATAAGCATCAAATCCACTGAAATAGTTCAATTTCTTTAGTACAAATGAGAACAACATATACTGCAAATATTCAAATAATAGTCTTACAACATTTACGATATACACATGAAAGTGTGTTGGCTCAATAAGCTTCAAGTATTAAGCAAAAGTTCCAAGATACATTGATACAATGAAAACCACTAGCTCCAATAGTGGAGCATTAGAGTTACTGCTTTCTCTCCAAAAGAACTATATTCCTCTCTAATGCTTGGTTGGAGAAGCCAAGGTGAAAAATCCTTTTCTTGATCTCCCCTCATGACTGTTGAACTTCCATATAAATTTTCAAATTCTCGTGAGACTCTTTGAATTCTACATGACTTTTCACATTCTATAGGTGACTCTTAGACTTCCAATTTACTTTACATTTCTCATTTATTTAAATTACATCATTACATGCACAGATGATGTGGCACATGGTGACTCATATGACTCTTGAGGTGACACTTTGACAAGACATGACTTGAAACTAATGACATGGATTTGCTGATGATGTATCAGTGTAAAGATTCTTATCTTCTGGCTATATTTGTTTCTTCATGAAATATGTTGCATTATCTTCATATTCCTCATCCAGAGGGCTTGAGGAGAAGGAGTCTTCACTATAATCTTGATCTTATAGCTTTTTTTTCGCAATCTAATGTCCCTTCATCTTCTTGTTCAATGATCACCTTGTCTTCACAGCTTCCCAAGTGCCTTCTAGCACAATCTCCTTCTCATTTCAATATGTAAAACCTACAAGTGAAAACCACTCATGACATGGTGACATCAACTTGGAAATATCCTAGTCTAACTTTCTTTATGAGAATCATTGACTGGCCTGCTCCAACTAAGTATTGGATGGAGACGAAGGCTCAGGGATTATGTAGTGCATAATTACATAGGACAAGAGTGAGAGACTAAGGCTTGCAACTTCACAATGTGCAATTATATAGGCCTGATTCCGCAGTTTAGGGTCACATTGAGGCAATATTGGCCATTGTAACTACAAATGTGCAGTTATGGTTGGGGGGGGGGGGGGGGTGTGTCGACTGGGAGATTAGATGTTGGGTGTGGAGCCTGATTATCTTCTTTATTCATAGGTATCGCCGCAATGGACCCCATTTCGTAATGTGCTAGAAACGTCGCCCATTTATGCGCGCCACCAGGGGGGGCCACGATGATTCTTTAGAGACCCCCCCAAGCAGGGAATTAGGGGCAGCGCCCCCGAAGCTAAAAATATATGTAAAATGTTGTAAATTTGCAGTCAATCTGGGTCATTCATTAGGCGGAAATCTGGCAGTAGAAGTTATGTTTAATTTAGGGTTTTTTTTCTCTAGAAGGCAACCCCTCACTATATATGAGGGAATTGTATTACGGCTATGTAGATGTGTATTCTGAGCAAGAAAGAGAGAAAAGATTGTGTGAGAGCAAAGAGGGAATTACGGTGGATTTGATGTAGGTTGTATCTCTTCAATTTGCTGGATAATATAAAAGGAAGGACAGGTTGTTTCTCCGTGGACGTAGTCCAAACTAGGTGAACCACATATATCTTTGTCTCTCTTGTTTTATGTGTTTTATGTGTTTATAGTTATACAATATGATTATGTGTTCCATTGCTCTGTAATATATAATTTTCTAACATTAGATTACACAATTGTATATTTCAAGGATTTAGGGAGATAGACTACCAATTGGGATTGTGCAATGCACAGAAAGAAACTATCTAGGAGGAAATAGTGTACAATTATGGGGTTCACGAGGCTATTCTTGAGAACTGTGACTATGCAATGCATAGTCCTCTAAGGAAGTGATTGCACATTTATCATTTCCATGAGGCAAGGGGTGTAGGTTGAGGCTTGCAATTGTGAAATGTGCAATATAGAAGGGTGGAGTGAGCTCAGGTTGGTCGGGCATGAAATCTTTTAGAATTTCACAAAGTGTAGGATCAATGAGGTAGAGATGAAACCATGGTAGGACTTTGACATATTAAAAAACGCATAACCATTATTGACACAACATAGAACACACAACACTTAGAAACAACATGATCCCCTTAATGCAATGGAAAAAAACAATCCCCTCCAAGTGCAACACTTAAGATACACTTTGCAATGACAGTGACAACACTAGTGCGAAAATGCATAAAACTTTGGGAATGAGTCTATTCCATGTATATATGGCAGATAGGACCCATCAGTACCAAAGTTTCCTCTTGAAATAAACCATAACTCTTAGTTTACAATGTGTGACACTTCCCATGCCAAAAAACAACACTTGGGTTTTCTTCAAAAGGGGACTAGAAAAATTAAAGGATTTACATAAAATGTCTCTTGCTACTAGAAACAACAATTTGAAAGGTCATAGTAGGCTTTGAGATTTGGATGTAGGAAAAATTTTTGGAGGGTGTTGTAGTAGTGACAACAAGAGGTCTCGAGATTGGAGGATTCTTTTTATGTTTCTTATCCATACTTGATGTTCTTGCAAAATTTGTCGAATAAATACACTGTAACATAGAGGAAAACTAGAATTATGGCATAATTTAGCAATTCAAAACTTATTTAGAATTACGAAAAGAGAAAATTATGACAAATAAAACTAAAATGAAAGAAATTTAATTGATATTTCCATCAACCATGAATTGGCTTAACTTAAGTTGAAATGCCCTGCATTTATTTATGGAGGCACCCTTATTAACTAAGAATCTAAGCACTAATATTTTGGATAATTATCCATTAATGAGCGATTAAGTTCAATTCATGTCATGGGAGTAATAAAATTTTCAAGAGATTCATCGAGAAGATGTTATGAAGATATAGAGATATGGCCATAATTTAGTCAAATAATTTTGGCATTAAAACCTTAATATTGTGTTGAGTTGTCAAATGTTGACATGGTGAGTTAATGTGACATGTGGAAACATATAATAGGGGCATGTGGAAAAAAAAAATCCATGTGGAATCATTAGCCACATCATCATGGGAAATATTCCTCAATCTGAAATTAATTTTGCCATTTAAAAAGGTTGAGGTCTATGAACTGAAGGATGCCACAAGAAGAGAGGTTGCAAGGAATTTGATGGATAAATTTTTTTCTCGCCATAGGGTATTATGGAAGAGTGAACACTTAAAAATTGATGGATTGGGATGAAATTGACATAAAACTTAATGGGAAATTATCTATCACGTCATGGGATGATTATGAAGTGAATATTTATGGATGATCCCGAGAGATGGGATTCAAGATAGGAAATTGTTTGTGAATTATCGGCAAAAGTTATGTCATGTCGCAAGACTTTTCCAAAGGTGTTTATATAAAATGAAAACACAGCCTTGAAGATAACTGGGAAATTCACATCTTGAGAGATGTGAAAGGGATTGTTATTTAACGAAACTTCAAAGCCTTAGGCAATATTTGGGTTTTCAAGGTTTTATAAGGGGTTCCGTCCATGTAATATGTACAATGTGGAAACACTGTGCAACTTTACAATGATTAATACAATAAGAAAGATAAGAATAAAAGGGAAAGGTAGGATATACAAAATAAAAAGGCGCCCATTTTATTATAGATTAAATACAAATAGGGTTGTTGTTTCACTACAACAATTGGCAACACACTAGGAGAAATAGTTATCTTTATTCATGAAAATAGGAGGAATAATATATTAGATTGCATAAAAAAAATATACAACTTATTGAAATATCATGAATAATTTCTTATGATTAATTGTAAAGACAAGAAAAATAGACCTTTACTTGTACTTATCCATTTTATCTTTTCTAAGGGGACAAGAGGAAGTTTTATTTAATTTTATATAAATACGAATATATTCTTTTAATTTGATTACTAAGCATAGCTTACTAACCATGATTTGATGCAAACAATTCATCCCATCTTTATGTCTCCCAACATTACTTCACTATCAGTGACATCCATAGCCTCAACAAAGTTGCCTTGATATCACATATGCATTGACTCACTGCCAATGAGTATCCATAGCCCTAACGGCTTCGCATACACTTCCCACATATTTTGGTGCTTTCAAATTCCTATATATTATACTCTAGCAATTTCATTTTTATAGAAATGCATTTGAGATTGCTATTTGCAATAGCGAATAGGAAGTAGGGTGATATAGAAGTTACTTTAATATAATGTATCTCATGGAGTATAACTAGGATTTTTATGTTGATATTTTCCATTCCAATTTTTTATTACTTTATTAATGTAAAGGGGAAATAGAACTCTAGAAAATAATTCATTTTCTAAGTACTTTCTTAGGTAAATTTTCTCAGTAAAGATAAATTAACCGTTAAAGAATTTGCCAACATGATGATATTACGTTCATGATAAAATTTCAAACTTCATTGAAATCAGTTAATAATAGTTTTCCATTATTAAAGATGCATGAACAATTCATATAAAAAACAACATATTTCTATCTTCTATAATAAAATAATAACCAAGAAAAGAAAAAGATGAATTTACAAAGGTTACTTACATATTCACAAACAAGGTGCATTCACATTTCATGTGAAATATTTCTTTAATATTTGTCCATTAACGGGAAGATTTTATGCTACCTCATCTAATTATTGTAATAGAAAAGTAGATGGACCTAGCTTTTTAGAAATATCAAATGGTCCTAGCCAGAGCTTTTGGAATTTCATGTGTTTTCTCTTTTTTTCATGAGATTTGCCTGATTTCAATACAAGGTCGCCTATACCAAAACTTCTATCACCTACTGAGTGGTTATCAAACCATTGTTTGATAATTTTTTGATGATTTTCAAATGTTTGATTGGCTTTGTCTCTATCCTCCTCTAACTTAAAGAGTTGGGCTAAATGATGTTGTATACTAGAGCAGGGCTATTCTTGGACAAAATGGACTAACATCAAAGACGGTAAGGTGAAATTAGGGGATAGTATTGCTTCTTTCCCATATACTAAGAAGTAAGGGGAATTTCCTATTACAACCTTATATATGACTTGATCTACCCACAAGGCATTAATCAAAGATTTATGACAATTTTTGTGATTATCGACAAAATCCTTTTTAATAATTTTCAAAAGGTTTTTATTCGAACATTGCTAAACCATTACCTTGTGGATAATAATTAGCAGAGTATTTTACATTAATACCTTTCTAAATAGAAACTTTAGTGAATGACGCCAAAGAAAAATATGTTTCATTATCAAATAAAAATGTGTTTGAGAGACCAAACCTAGTAATGATATTTTGTTCAATAAAAGTGATTACATGTTCGAAGGTAACATTTTTTAAAGGACTCGCCTCCACCCATTTGTTGTAATAATATGTTGTCTTAAGGATGTATTTATGTTGTTTCGATGAATTGGGAATGATCTCACCAATTACATCTAAGACACACTACTAAAAAGGTTGTTCAATGATGACTAGTGGCAGAGGTGAAGCTAATTTTATGTCTCTTCTCGCTAAGGTTTTGCATATTCCGCATCTCCAAACATAATCATTAGCATCCTTGAAGAATGTCAGCCAATAATATGTAACACGAAATATTTTTTGTGTGGTTATATCATCGCCATAATATCCACCTATGGGTCCATCATGTGAATCATGCAAAGCCTTATCGACATTGTATTTTTCAAGGCATATAAGTAGCATAGAATCATATTTTTCCTAAATATAACCCCATTGATTAGTTGATATTGATTGGATTTTAATATTAAAACATGTTCCTTTTTAATATCTAAATGAGAAGGAGAAGAGGCACTAGATATTTTAAATCAGGTCTGCATATATCGAATTTGAAGAGTCAAGAATGACACATACCTATTGTAATTCCTAAGGAGCAACCTCAGATTCCTGATTTATAGAAAAACTTTCAGACTATGAATCAATTACTCGAGTTACCAACCTACACAAACCTTGACCTCATATGATTTTATATGGTCTAATTTCAAGTTCATACCCTTGAATTTTTATGACCCAATGGGGCCTTTACTCTCCAAGATCTCTCTGAACTAATAAATTTAGAACTAAAGAGTATGGGACAATTACCTTTGGATTTTTAAAACAATGGCCTAAAGTGTTTAATGCATTTAAAGACATCCTATGCCTAGTTTTATACATTAGAGTAATTGAGCTCAGTGCCCTAAAATCCTAAGTTATTAAAAGATATTGGTATTTCTTCTCCTTGATCATTCTTTTGTGTTATCATTATCGTATAATATTGGTCAGAAGAAAAATTATAAAGGATAAAATATTTATCGAAATCAAGAAATAGCAAGGAAGGAGCTTGTACAATAGATTGTTCAATAAAATAAAAAGCCTCTTCTTTCATAAGCATTCCATTTAAATATAGCATTGTTCTTGATCATATTATGTAGAGGTAAGACAATCAGAGAAAAGCTAGGAACAAAACATCTCACAAAATTGATTTTTCCTAGAAATGATTGCTTATATACCTTACTGTAAGGAAGATGAATATCAACAATGGCTTTGACTCTAGATGACTCAATACAAATCTCATTCTTGGAAACAACAAAACCTAATAATTTTACTTCATCAAGTGAAAAGAAATGTTTTTTAGGATTTAGTAAGATCCCATATTTCCTGCATCACTCAAATAATTTTTCTAAGTGATAAATATGATTAGATCTCTTCTTGGAGTAGATAGTGATATCATCTAAATAAATGACAATATATTTATTAATCAATCCTCTAAAAGTAATATATATTTCCCTCTAGAAAGTTTCTCCAGCATTTATTAATCCAAATGACATCTTTTGGTAAGCAAAAATACTCCACTTGGTCCTAAATGTTGTTTAACTCTATTATTAAAATCAGCTAAGATTTTATTATAATTAGAAAACCCATCTAGGAATGACATTAACTCAGATCCAGCTACTAATTGTAGAATTTTCTCCATAGCAGGTAGTGGGAAATTATTCTTCTCATAAGATCTGTTGATATTTCTAAAATATATGCATAATCAAATATCTCCATTTTTCTTCCTAATTGGGACAATATTTGAAACCCACTCTGAATGTTTAATTGGAAAAGTAATCTTTGTTTTTAATAATTCTTAGCATTATGACTAATGTGTTGTCCTTGATGGAAACCTACTTGATAAAGATATCAACATGATGGTAGCAAGATGAGTATACAGGCTAGTATGTATGTGACAAAAATATTGGACAAAGGAATATCAGTTTTGAGATAGAGGAATGATAAAGGTAAAGTGTTGGAAAATATATGTCGGTCCTGTGAATAAGGACTACGTACATACACAGGTATGGTGAAGAAAAGTCGCGTACAGTTTCTGCACCATGGTGTTCTCAATACCAGGGGTCTTTACCATGGTATTAACCCATAGTAATGAGCATGATAATGGATATTTGATCCCGTCAAAGAATACCATTGGCATTACTAAAGGATTGGCCTAATCTATTGGCTAAGGCCTAAGTTATATAAGGAGATGGAGGTCAAAGTGCTAAGTGTGCAAATTATGGGTTATTAATGAATTGTTGATCTGAAACAGGTGTGCACCAAGGAGCATGAAGGAGGTTCAGAATTGCTAGATCTGAACACAGTGTAGTGACTAATAAACAGGCTTACTTGATCCTTTATTATTATGACTAACAATGATAAATATGTGATGGGAATGATAATTTTACATGAACATGTGACATTAAGGGTTACGAAATATTTTTTGTGGTTGCAGCGAAGGAATGATTCAGTAATTGCATATATGTACACAAGTTTTCTTCAAAAAGGTCACGTACATACGTGGATATAATTCAAGGGAGTCACGTATATATTCTACAAAACTTCAAAATCTATATGTAGGTGTGAAATAATAAAAGAGCGTACATATGTGTGTTCACTGAATATCAATCATGTATATAAATTGTAATAAGAAAAGTAAAGTTGAAGTAAGGTTTAAAATACAGATTCACCCCCACCCCTTTCAGTATTTTTCCTAAATTGGTATCTGAGCAAGTCCTTGAGAAGAAGCTTGATCGCTTAAAGGAAGATTCGTCAAGATGAGAAATCAAGAGGAAGTAGCATCCATCAGGCCACCATTGTATAATGTATCCAAATTGGTTTTCTGGAAAGTCATAACAAGAGCTTATCTATAGTCACTTAGAGCTGATGTTTGGGGAATCGTTAAAGGAGGCTATCAGTGTCCATCCTTCATTCCCACAGATGAAGAAGAAAATAAAAAAAATATGTGACCAATGAAAAGGTCATCACCACTCTATTTGGAAGCTTGTCATAATCATAATTTGTAAAGTTCATGCAGTTAAATACTGCAAAGGCTATATGGGACAAGATCATCCAAATTCATGAAGGTGACACTAAGGTAAGGAGTTCCAAACTTCAAACCTTTTGAATGTAATATGAAACGCTCAGAATGCATAGTGATGAAAGTATTACAAGTTTATTTCTTAGGGTAGATGAGATACTTAATTCAATGAAAAATCTTGGTCATGAAGTAAAATAATCAATGCTTGTTGAGAAAATACTAAGATATCTAACCCCAAAATTTGATTCGAAAGTCTCTACCATTGAATATATGCAGGATTAGAAGAACCTTATTGTTGACCATCTTCATGGGATCTTAACAACCTATGAAATGAGAAAAGGGGGTCCTTCATATATCTAAGAAGCAGTGTTCAAAGCTACTTCTAAAGTAAAAGAAAAGGAGGAACTTAAGGAATCAAGTTATGTATCAGATGAAGAAAAGGAGAACTCTGTAAAGAAACTCCAAGTAGGAACTAGAACATTTAGAGATAAGCTTCATTTCAAATGTTTTTCTTGTGGAAGAGCTAGTCATTATGCTGCTAAATTCCCTTATAAAGAAAACCATGAGAAAAGGAAAAAATTTGCAAAATAAATTTTAGAGAAAGGTTTGAAAACAAGAAAAGTTTCTACATACATGAAGATAGTGATGGTCTTTCAAATGGTGAAGCAGGTGATTCAGATCAAAATTATCAATTACTTATGGAATTTGAAGATAAATGTATTTATGAGTCTGATGATGTTTTTATGGATGCTCTAGAAGAAAAATATAATATTTAAAGAAATAACTCATCTTAAAATTTGTCTAGAAGAAGCACTGAAGAAACAAAGTCTAGAAAAGGAGAGGCACAATGAGAAGTTATAACTAGAAACAGTAAGTCTATGAAAGGAACTTGAGAAAATAAAAGGTCTAAACCTTAAATTTTCTAAAGGATCTGAGACCCTAGAAGAAATCATCAAAGCAAAATGCTCTCCTCTAATAGGAACAGGTCTTGGATATAATGGAGAATCATCAAAGACTGTAAAATATTCTGAAATAGGTACAGCAAGCTATCTCAATGCAGTAAAGGAAGGTAGTCAACAAAATTCAAGCTCTCGGGAAAGGAATGAAGAATAAAAAGTCTCTCAGGTAAATCACCCTTACCATAATCAAAAGAAAAATTACAAAAAAGGTATTATACTCATTAGAACTTCTACTTCAATGGTCAATACTTTGTTGTCATACTTTTGGTCATAAGGCTGCTCAATGTGTCGCTTATAAAACTATCATGACTAGAGAAGCAAGAAGAAAACAGGATGAGATTGAATTAAATAAATACTCTTACAATACTTTCTCACCTCTCCAAGATGAAACAGAATGTTCCTTTTGCAATAACTTTGGGCATAGAGAAACTAAATGCAGAAGAATAATGAGATCAACTCTTCAGAATGAACAAAAGGAAACAACATCCAAGGTATGGAAAAAGAAAACCATATAATCTAAAAATTGTGGTTTAGCTTTATATGCAAGAGATCACGAAAATTTGTGGTACATTGAAAGTGGATTCTAAAAGCATATGACAAGTGATAAAGATAAGTTTATGTCCTTTAATGAAATAAAGAAAGAAAAGAACATAAGCTTTGGAAATAACTCACCTGCTGATATCAAACGGAAAGGAACTATTTTGCTAAAGGATAAGGTTAAAGATGGAAATTTTTTGTTTCTTGATGGATTAGGACATAACTTGTTGATTTTTAGTCAAATGTGTGCCAAGGAAATGAGGTTGTTTTCAGATCAAAGAATTGTGTGACACAAAATCTAGATACATGTAAGATCATAATAACGGGAACAAGAACTCCAAGTAATGTATATGTCTTCGAAGGCGGTCAAGAGAATTTTTACTTGAGAAATTAGAAGAAAGTTGGCTTTGGAACAAAAGATTGGGACATCTAAGCTTCACTCAATTACACAAGCCAATTAGAATGGGAGCAGTACGTGACTTGCCTAACATCTCTCTACTAGAAAACAACAAATGAAAATCATGTCAATTCGGTAAGAAAACTAGAGTTTAGTTTAACGCTAAAGAAGGTCCTTCAATTAAGCCACTTGAACTTATTCATATTGATGTGTGTAGTCCTATTAGAAAGAACTGTCCTTGAGGTGAACAATATTTCATATTATTCATTGATGATTTTACTAGAATGTTTTGGATTGGATTATTGAAACATAAAGATGAAGCATTTGATAATATAAGGTCTTTGAATCTCTAGTAGAAAATGAGCTAGACTTAAAAATCAAATGTCTTAGATATGATAGAGGAGGATATTTTATATCAGATGATTTTTTCGACTTTTGTGAATAGCATGGCATCAGGAGGTAGTTTTCTATAGCTAAAACTACTCAACAAAACAGAGTGAAAAAAAGAATGAACAGAACAATCCAACAAATGGCATGTGCCATACTTGATGAGTTTGAAACACTTCATACCTTCTGGGGAGAAGAGGAACATACAACCATAAATACCCATAAATATCCTCAAAAAATGTCATATTTGGGTAAATAATGATAAAACTCCTTATGAACTATGGTTTCGTAATCCTCCAACTATCAAACATTTTAGATTTTTTGGAAGCAAATGTTACATAAAGAATAATGATGATAAACTTGGAAAGTTGAATCTAGAGCTGATGAAAGAATCCTCCTTGGATACTCCTCTAGAAGAAAAGGATATAAATGCTATAATAAAAGGCTTCAAAAGATTGTTGAATGCCTTGACATTGTAATTTATGAAGCATACACAGGTACCAAAAGGGAAGTACTAGTAGATGACGAACTTGTTCCTACAACAAGCCAAAAGGATGTAGGAGAGGGAATTAATGAAGCACCAGAAGAAGGAATTGAAAGAACTAAAGAATCAAGAAAGACTCCTTCAAGGTATCTTCATAAAAATCACCTGGAATCTCAAATTCTAGGTGAAAAGGAAGCTATAGTACAAACTAGAAGAACTCTTGTTGGAATTTCCAGTTATCTGGCCTTATTATCCACTACTGAACCTCAAAATGCAAATCAAGCAAGCAAATATGAATGTTGGGTTAAGGCAATGAATGAAGAACTTGATCAAATAGAAAAGAACCATACATGGGAACTAGTATCAAGACCTCATGATAAAAATGTTATTGCGACAAAATGGGTATTCAAAAACAAACTGAATGAAAATGGAGAATAATTAGAAACAAAGCAATACTCATATGCAAAGGCTATGCTCAACAAGAAAGAATAGACTTTGAAGAAACATTTGCACCTGTAGCTAGATTTTAAGCCATAAGGATGTTCCTTGCATTTTCAATATTTCATAACTTTAAAGTATATCAAATGGATGTTAAATCTGAATTTTTAAATGGGGACATAGAAGAAGAAGTTTATATTGAACAACCTAAAGGGTTCATTCTAGAAAATGATAAAATATTGTCTACAAACTTAAGAAGGCTCTATATGGGTTAAATAAATCCCTACGTGCATGGTATTATCATCTTGACAGGTATATTCAACAACAAGGCTTCACTAATGGGTTTTTAGATAGAAATCTATATATAAAGATGGATAAAAATAAAATTTTGATAGTTTTTGTTTATGTAGATGACATCATATTTGGAAGAAATGAAGAATATATGAGTCAAGGATTTTCTTTAGTTATGCAGTAAGAATTTGAAATGTCCTTACTTGGTGAACTAACATACTTTCTTGGTCTTCAAGTTCAACAAGCAAAGAATGGTATCTTTCTCTCACAAAGCAAATACCTCAAGCAGATTTTGAAGAAATATGGAATGGAAGACTACAAGCCAAAATGCACACCAATGGTAACAGGATGTAATCATAGTTCACATGATGATTCTCCTTCAGTAAACCAAAAAAAATACAGATCTATGATCAAGAGATTACTCTATCTTACATGAACAATACCAGTTATGATGCATGTAGTTAGGATTGTTGAACGATTTCAAGAAAATCCTAAAGAGACTCATCTCCATGCAGTCAAGAGAATATTAAAGTACTCAAGGAACTCAAGATTTTGGTCTATGGTATCTCAAAGATGCAAATTTTACACTTCATGCTTACACATATGCTGATTGGGCAGGTAATATTGATGATCAAAAGAGTACCAATGGAGGAGCATTTTATTTGGGACCTCGTTTGGTATCATGGTTCAGCAAAATACGAAGCTCCATTGCTTTATCTACTGCTAAGGCAAAATATGTTGGTGTTGCATATTGTGGTACTCAACTTCTATGGATGATGCAAACGTTGAAATACATTCAAATCACTTGTCCTCAACCTATACCTAATGTTGGGCCTCGAAAATGTCATCCTCTTTCACCCTCATTTCTATCATTTTACCATATTCCATAGTTGTTTACCATATTCTACAACTCCATAACCCTACATTAATATCATTTGCATGATCATATGGGTTTATCATCATTATTTTCCAGGTGATTTATTTTATGTATTTTAAGAGAATTTATGATTAAATGTTAGGAAATTAACATGTTTTCATATATATCTAAAAGTGGGATGAGTTTTATGATGTTGTAGGCCTATTTGAAGATTCTAGAAGAGTCTTATTTGGCCACGCAACCACAAATTCGAATTTCAATTTCAACTCATGAAGGTTTGTGGAATATTTGTACAAGATTTGGATCATTGACTAAGCACATTCAAAGGATAAGAATCACGAATGTTTTGATATGTGTCTCCTAAATATGGGTGAGAGGATTTGTATCTCATATTTTTAGGTAATTGGTTGCAACCAAAAGAGATAATTGTGGTTCTAGGAGAGACTTGTGGATCTACATTTATTGATTAGTTATCTTAAGTTTTTGTATAAATAAGAGTGCATCCTTCATTCAAAGGTGTTCCATCCAAGATATGAGGTATTATAGAATAGATAATAATGGAGAAGAAATGATTAATGTAATTTGTAAAGAGGGGATAGAGAGGAACATAGTTTAATTATTATAATATCTTTGGAACTTTCTCCAACTTCATTTTATAGAATACATGTTGTTGCTTTGATATCTAGGATTTGATAATAATTCAGTGTGCTTGTTGAGGATTGGAGGGTCCCCATCAACCACAGCTTGCACTTCTATTTCCTTTGTTGTAAATATTTATGTTATTTCATTTATTCAATTTTAGTTTAGTTTATTTTATGATATTTTGATTTATATGTTTTTATGTTTATTTCATTAATGTTTTTTTGTTAAGATTGATTTAATTTCCTTATGTTTGGATTGGATTGGCACACTAGTAATATCACACTAGTAATCTCACATTAGTAATCTCGTAGACTACTAGATTAAATTATTTTTTCATTTCATAGCTTATATTAGAATTGTTGGTTTTCTTAGAGCTATTCTTTGAGAGAGAAGGTGATTGAGAGAGAACATGTTTGAGAGAGAACGTGTGCACTTGGTTTTAATTTTCTTTCATTATTTGATTTGTAATTAGTTTCAAGTTTCTTGCATTAGATTAATATATTCTGAGAAGTAATCACTAGTACATATAGTACACATATACCTCATCAATTCACAGACCCTGTGTTGACAATTTAATGAAAGGGATTTAACTCACAATTAAATCACCCAACATTTTGGCGTCGTTTCTGGGGAGTTATACATAGGTGCTTATTTTGAAATTTTAGACGAACTCATGATAGTTTCATTCATTCTTAGATGCACAATTAAAATCATATTAAAATCATATAGGATGCATGAATTTCAATTCTTTTTGGATAATGTAAGAGTCTCAATACTAATCCATTTGTGAAGTAAGAGCTCTAGACCAGCAAAGGAACTAAAATGATGCTCAAACATTTATTGGGAAGAAAATGATATGCCCCTATAAGGGTCTTCTCTAGCCCTTGTCCTAGTTCCAAAATAGCCACCAATTGATAGAGTCACATCCCAATATGTATTAAAAGAACAAGAAATCCAATTGACTACAACTGATGAGAAGCAACCATTTGAGCTAGAAACTAAAGAAGTTTTAACATGTTTGTGTCCACATCCTTGGTACTCTTTAGAGAATGAAGGGCAGCTTCTAGAAGAAATTCAAGGCATGATAACTAATTAACAAAACTAGGAAAGAAAGGACTACATTGAAGATTGGTTCCAAGTAGTTAAGAGGCCACAACATTCCTTCATTCTTCGACAAATCTTGTCACCAAAAGTACCATTGATCTCTCATATCGTAGAGGACATATAGATAGATTTTTCAAAATTGGATATGAGCACACTAGAGATCTTGATTCGTAGATGGTTACATTGGAAAAATGCATATACTTGATAAAAAGTTCTCACTTTTTATAGGTAGAGTCGGGTAGAATAAATGAATAAAACCATGATTTTGTTTTTGTTTTGTGATTTCATTATGGTGCAGTAAGAGCCACTTCATTCACTAACCATTGGCAGGAAGGTTTATGAGGAAAATGGACATTCATGAAAGAGGAAGAGCTAAAAATTTGAGGTCTAGTCATTTTCCTATGCTTTCTAAGTTTTATATTTTAAAATGCAAAAATAATTGTTAATTTCAACGTATGCTCTCTTCTCGCGCCTTATTGTGACATGGAAGATCAAAAAGTAGGAATCAAATAAATGGCTTTGAAAAGTTTTCAAAAATGGTTCAAGTTGTTGATGATGTTGAAAATGCCTAAATCAATTTTCGTCTTCAATGTTCAATTTGATTATCTCTCCATTTGCTAACAAAATTTTCATTCAATTTTATTTGTATCACTTAAATAAAAATATGTAGTTTTATTTATAAAAGAAATTAAAAATAAAAGAGAAACAAAACAAAAAAATTACAGAAATTAAACTAAAGATATCTCACAAACTAGGAACTGGGTTCTTGTAATTTTTGTACATAAAGTGCATAATGTTTTAATGAACATTTGCTATAAATTCCAGCCGAGTCTGCTTCACAGTTTTCGAGAAAATGAGTATCATCACCTTCAATCATTTTGCTTATATCTTGAGATCCATGCATGGGATCGATTGGATTTTTGGTGTGCAGAAACATTGGTACCATAGGAACCTTCCTACAAAATTTCAACTCAATCTGATGGAGTTTGTGAGAAAATCATTTCTAATGTTTGAAACAAAAAACATTGTCGAAACACGTCATCACCTACAACCATTTCGATTATATCTCGAGATCTATCCATTTGATGGTGTTGATTTTTGGTATTAATAAAGATAAGAATAGTAGGAACCTTTCTACAAAATTTGAGAAACGAGGCCATGAAGTTTATCGTAAAACGCCTTTAGCAACCTGCAACGAAAACAATAATAAAAACATTTCAAATCTTATTAATATGACAACAATGAGTTGTGGAACAATGGTTAAGGTATGATTTGTATACCAAAGGTTTTTGGGTCAAACCCCATCCACTTCACTCTTTGAGACACCTTTGACTCACATAATCTGCCAAAATACACTTTAAAAATAAATATTTTCACTTTATTTCACAATAAACTTGGGTGGTTTAATGTTAAGTCCTTTGATTTGTTTGGATTAGGTCTCATGTTCAAATCTTGCCCCCATATATTTTGGTCAAATTTGGGCTGCCATATGGCAGCTTGTGATTCATCCATATGACAGCCTGTGATTTTCCCACGAAATGCCCAGTCACCATCCATTCAACCTGCCATGTCACCATTCACTATCATGTCATCATTTACTGCCATTTCACCATTCACTATCATGTCATCATTCATGTTAGCATATGAACAGTCTATTAGAACCTAGATTTACCTCAAGCTGAAAAGGTAAGATTCTAGGTCCACATCAAACCACGCTCAGCCTGGTAGCTAGCCCTACCAGGTCAGGAGAGGGCTCTCTCCGAGTCAATCTCAGCAAAATATAATCACTAAAGGCTTGAGATGACTGATTTAACTATTGATCTTAGGCTAGGTACGTGTGTGCAAGAGTTTGATTGAATACAATGATGATTTTGCTGGCTCAGATGAAAAGGTAGATTTTGGGTGCGGGGAATGAGGCACAGTCCTATAGAGGTCTCAATGGGGCAAGATAGGAAATCGTTTTTGGCACTTAAAATTGAATGAGATGGAAGGATTAGATAGGTGAGGAGCTGAAGAGGGCAAGATAAGTCATGTATCCTCTCCAAACAGGTGAAAACATTGAGAAACTAAAACAAACCTCAAGTAGAGCACTGCAACTTCAATGGATTCTACTTACACTTTTGTTTGTTTAGTTTAGAATAAATAAGATAGATAATGACATACATAAACACATAAGAAAATTCACAATAACAAAAGAAAGCATTGTACCAAGACAAATTGCCACATGGATCCCAAAGAGTGCTGCAAACCCTGGTCTCAATTCCTTAGCCAAAATGCTGATATGAGTGTACAATGAAGCTCAAGGCTTTCTCAAAATTCCAACCATGCTAATGACTGAAAAACTACATAATATAGACAAACCATAGATCATCCTAGCCTCTAGGAGTTGAGCTCACATGTTTAGGAGCTGATCCAATTGATTCTAAACTGAGAACTAGAAATTAGGCAATGGAACTGCCTGCCTCTAGAAACAAGGGAACTGATTCATTCAGTTTCAAAAAACATTTTAACTAATGAATCTACCTCCATAAGTGAAAATTTGACATATTTACATCATGATCCATTAAATTACATCACAAATTTGCCATTAGGAAAGTGAAAAAGTCAAACTAGCCAAAGCTGGGTGAAAAACAGAGCAGTACTTGGTCAAACTGGCAATTTTTCCTCTATGTGCCACGCCTGATTCTCTATGCATAGCGCCTGTTTGGACCCACTTTTGGAGGCCTTTAAAATGTCCAAATTCGTTCCAAGTGTGCTTGTTGGACCGGTCTATCTGTCTACTTTCCAGCCCAAGTGGAATTTTTCAATTTTGCCTCCATTTGCCCCTCCAAAATTTAGTTCTCCCAACACTGCTTCCTGTGTGTCAAAATAGGGGCAGTAAGGTCATTTTTTGAGTGTTTTTGACCTTTTGAGGGCTCAAAACCTACTCAAATTTCTTGGCCATAAGTAGGAAAACATAATTTTCCATGCCAAATCCAAGAATGTTGAGTTTTTGTGATTTGGAGGCTCCTAGCAAAAGCGAGTGCAACATGGCGCGGTGTGTAGAGCAGAAATTTCTGTGTTTTAGCCAACTTTTTCAAAAATGCAAAAAGTGCTCCAAATTTTTTGAAATTTGGGCTGAATCTTCTCTATCAAGAGCTATGTTGGGCCAAGGAAGCCTTTGCCAATATCTTAAGTTTATCATGCTCCTTTCGCCTCCTCAATGCCCTTTTCAACTTTGCTTTCAAGCTCCTGATTCTTGCCTTGCAACTTTTGTTCCTCACCATGTAATGAAAATCCACGTATCTCAATAAGTTTCTCTGCTTGTTGGCCTTCTCCAACAATCTCTCTAAGTGGATATTGGATCTTTCAAGCCAAGACTCCCAATAAGCATTGATCTCTTGCTCAAGTGAAGTGAGCTATCTTGATGAGAAGTAGGTGATTTGTGATGTTTTTGATTTCTGCCACCAAGGGAAAAGTGATATGAGGGACCGTAGAGGGAGGGAAAAATGAGGGATTTTAAGACTGTTAGGATAGGGTTTATTTAGGGAAAAAGGGGATTGGGGAGTAGTATATAGTTTTAAGGACAACACTTTAGGGTTTGGGGATTTATATTTAGGATTTGGAAAATGGGAATTAGGGATAGGGATAGATGACTTTTTGGGGATATGGGAGTTAAGGGATGAGTGAGGGAGTGGCAAAATGAAGAGGTGAAAGAAAAAATTTGGTAGCAATATGATAAGTTTCAAACCCTAGGCAGCAATTTTTTGAGAAATGGCAACAGGGTGGGGTTTTATTTTCTTATTGGACAACCACCATAAATTGAATGGAAAATTCCTTTACTAGCATTGGTGAGAGCTTAACTTACTTGCATAATGGAAGTTTGAGCGTTTTGGGCGATTTGAGGAAGTTTTGGAGTGAAACGGGCTTGGCAGCTCTATGCACTGCGCCTCAAACCCAACGCGCCGCACCTTCCCTATGCACCGTGCCAGTGTATTTTTTGCACTGTGGAGGGCAGCCCAATGCACCGTGCCAGCTCTATGTGTCACGCTAGTGACCCAATGCGTTGTGCCCCAAACCCAATGCATGGTGCGTTTTTTAGGAGACTTTTGGAGGCCTTCCCTATGTCCAAATTGGGCATGGGATAGGTCTTTAGAAATGCTATTGTGTTTACTTTCCAACCCAACTGGAATTTTTCAATTTGGAGTTCATTTTCCTTATCAAAAATAAAATCTCCCAAGACTGGTCAAAATGTGCAAAATGAGGCTGCCTAAAGGTAGAGTGTTGTTGCAGTCAACTTTTGAAGGTCTTGTTGGCATTATGATACATATGTTGTACTTGATGGCAACCCACTCATCTTAGATGATAAATTATAGTGCAGCAAAGTTCATGCACTTTCATGAAGATAAAAGTTTATTTCATG
>APFE030028095.1:1781-16662 GCA_000404065.3 Pinus taeda | reverse complement strand
TTTCATTAAATAAAATAATTGTATATCTACTTTCTACTTTATATAGAAAGATAAAGCCTACTCTTAATTGTACTTTCCAAACCCTTTTTCACAAATCAAATATCTCCTTTGATCCTAGTGGCTTTCATCTCTCCTCCATTTGTAATGTGGTGTATAAAATTATCTCAAAGATAAATCCAAATCAATTAAATTCGTGCCTTGCTCTCCTCATTTTGAAGGAGCAGTCCTGGAGTATTGAGGGGCATAAAATTATATATTGTATTATGGTGGCCCATGAGCTTATCCGCTCCCTAAAAATACTCACAAAAGTTCAAATGGTCATCAAACTTTATTTTTATAAGTATTTGACAAATTAAGTTGGTCCTACCTCTATCATACCCTTAGAGACTTTGGCCTCTTGGAGGATTGGATCCACTCTCTTTTCTCCTATCTTTTTTTTTCCATCTTTTTAAATGGCTTGCCTACAAAAACTTTCAATCCATCAAGAAGAATTAGGAAAGGGAAAACTATTTTCCCCTTCCTCTTTAGCCTGACAGTGGAAATATTGAGTCAATCTCTTCAAGAATCCCTCAAACAAGGCTCATTAAAATGCATTAGTCATTGTCACACTCTTGATCCCATTATGCACCACTAGTTCATAGACGATAATATGCTCATGGTACAAACCTTAATAAAAGAAACAAGATCCTTTAAGCACATATTGGATGATTTCATGGGATCTTTTAGAACCTCAATCAATCTCTTTAAATATCAAATTTTATTCTTTAGTATACATCCTTCATTTCAAGCTCACTTAGATTGACTTCTTGGTTTCCGACAATCTTCTCTCTCAATTATCTACCTTGGAGATCCCTTGATTGAAAAATCCCTCAAAATCATTCATTGGGAATATATTTTGTTAGGTAAAATAATAAGAGTGGGGTGAATCAGTATTTTACATACTTCAAATTTTGAATTTCTTATTCTAATTTGCATACACTATTGTTATAAATGAAACTAGAATATGTACGTGACTATTGTTAAAGAAACCCATGTATATATAGATAACTTATCTAATCATTAATTTCATCATCTGTTCAACATTAATCTGTGTATCATTACTTCATTTTCATCAATTAATCAATAATTATGAAAATTTAAGAAGAAGATAGAACATCAACACACAAAAATCATATGAACACCTAGATTTTAGGTGGAAAACCAATGCGGGAGAAAACCACCATTATTGTTATCTTCGTCTTCTTATTTTATTAAAAGGAAACTTCTTACAATCTTGTAGTGGCACAAAATCTAACCACCACGCGGGCTTCTACTTGTAGAAGTTTACAACATTCTCTCATTTTCCAGCTACTACTCGAAGGGAGATACAACCCCCTTTCTAAAGATTGTTATCCTCACCTCTTTGGGGAAAACTTTTCAGAATGTTTCAAAATGGATCCACTCCGAACAATTTTGACATCAACTATCCAACTATTGAACCAAGTGAATCATCAAATCAATAATTGAATGTAAATCAATAAAAAACAACTAAATCAAAGTAATTCATAATAGATCATATCAGTGCACAACCATTCATCAGAGTACGAGACCATATTATGTTTTTCATAGAAACCAGTTAATGTCACTACAAACGCTAATCGAGCATATGTCAGAAGGTATATGTTATTGCTTTGAATCATATTTGCATATGTATGTGGTTCTCCTTAAGAGTACCTACGTGTAGATATCAAAACATTGATAATTTAAGCTGAGCCACTGTACCATTGAATCAGTCACTCAATTAGATATTGAAACCAGCACAAACCATTGAACCAAATACAAATAACCAAATAGAAGCACCATCACTTAGTCAAATTCTATTTCATAATCAATTTAACCCAATAAGTACTATCTAACTCAGATTATCATAAGAGAGACTTCATAAATGGAAAACAACAAACAGGACAAGACACATCAACCATCATCATCAGCTCATACTGCAAAACCTAGCATGTATATGTGACTATTAAAAAGAACATTCGCGATCTACGTGCTTCTCATGTTTGACACCTACATACAGATTCTGAAATTTTGTGGAATGTATACGTGACTGTATAGAAGCACATCTACATCTGTACGCACCTTCTTAGAAGAAAACTAGCGTACAAATCTATAATCAATAAATCATGCCTTCACTACAACCAGAAAATATAATTCACAACCCTTACCGTCTCATATTCATGTCATAGTATCATTATCACCACTCATCTATCACAATTATATATTTTTAAAAATCAAATCAAATAAGCACATATGATACCATACTTCAGACTTTCCATATCTGTGTCTTTTCCTTGCTCCTTCATGCATACCTGTTCCATATCAAATTATTCATAGATAACACAAAAATTTCACACTCTAACACTTGATCTCCATCTACTTATATAGTATCAGCCTTAGTCAATACCTTAGGCCAATCCTTTAGTTGTGTCGATTGTATTCTTTAACGAGATCAAATTTTATTTGTCACACTCATTATTATGGGCCAATACCATTCTAAATACCCCTAGTAGTCAAATTACCATGGTTCAAAATATGTACATGAATTTTCTTCACCATACTTATGTATGTGCGCGGTCTTTATTCAAAGGACCTATGCATTATTTTCCAAAATTCACCTTTATCATTCCTATGTTTCTTAACTGCTACTCCTTTGTGTATTTTCTTTGTCACATCTTTACCAGACTATATAATCATCCTGCTACCATCATTTTGACATCTTTATCAAGTAGGTGGCCATTAAGGACAACAATTTAGTCATAATGCCAACAATCTCCACCTTTGGACTAAATGGAAACCACTTTGGTGTTTGGTCACCATCACCTGTAAATACCTGCAAAGAAATTTGTCAGCGCAACAAGCTTCTATCCAAGAAATTTTATCCAAACACCAAGCTACTACTCTACCTGTTTGACATCAAGGGAAAATGGCTGACCAATGGTGAAAGAAGACTTCTCTCTCCCTTTGTAGAGATGAGCAATGTAGATATGATCTTCAAAATATGAACATTTTATACTGACCATGATCCCCCTAAGTGTATGTTCAATCTTATAGAAGACGTACAAATAAGTACATGAATTTATGACTTAACTAAATATGGAATTTCCTACCACCAAGGACTCATGTTTACATCAATCATCCGACACAGTGGGGGTTACAAATTTCACTCAACATTACATCAAATGCTCGAAATGGGATTACATACATAACTGACTTGACTCCAAAACATGATTGAATATTACAATTATTACAACATGGTTCTTTACATTACCTTTACATCAAGAGATAGATATTACATTTATAACCAAATAAGGAGACCTCAAGGTAACAAGCCAATGGTTGTCATCAACAACCATCAATATATGATCAATGTTTTTCAAGAATTACTAAGAAACTCTTCATCAATGTGAGCAAGGAAAAAAAATATCATTATTTAGCAAGAAGTTCTCAAGAAGATATAATGGCAACAATGTGTTATTAGAAGCATAACAAAATCTCCCCCTAAATCTGTGCCAGCTATTCTCTAATCATATTGAAGCATATAAGATACTTTTCCTAAGGTTGTCTCATTCTTTCTTCATCTCAGCAAAACACACACGACCGTATATATCAAAAATCACATATATACGTGATTGTCCTTAATGTAATCTGCATATAGAAAGCAAATTGTATTGATTAATAGTCTCAACTCCCCTTGAACATGAAATATCTACTAGAATCATTAACAGAGTGATGAAGTAGAGATCACTCCTAATTTTTTTTTAAGATATTCAAAAGAATGATGTGGAAGAGGCTTTGTAAATATATCTGCAACTTGTTCATTTCAAGGAACATATTATAGTTTGATATTTTGTTCAAGCACTTGTTCTTGTAGAAAATGATATTTGATTGGAATATGCTTGGTTGTTTAATGCATGACAGGAGTTTTAGAAATACTTATGGAATTAGTATTGTTAGAAAGAATAGGCATAAGTTAAGTAAAAGTGATCTGAATGCCCTGCAATGTTTGAATCATGCATAGAACTTGAGTACAACAAGACGCAACAACAAGATATTATGCCTCAACAATCGATAAAGAGATGGATATTTGTTTTTTGTTGAACCATGATACCAAGCGAGGTCCCAAATGAAATGCTCCTGCACTACTACTCTTTTTATCATCAATATTTCCTGCCCAATCTACACCTGTGTAAGCATAAAGTGAAAAATATGCATCTTTGGGATACCTTACACCAAAATCTTATTTTCCCTATAAATACTTGAATATTCTCTTAACTACATTGAGATGAGTTTCTTTAGGATTTTCTTGAAATCATCCAAGAATCCCAAGTGCATGCATAATATCTAGTCTTGTGCTTGTAAGGTAGAGAAATATTTCGATGGCTAATTCACCAACGGGGAATTACCATGCGAACTAAGATTGCGTCCTATTACCATCTATGTGCATATAAGCTTCTATTTTTCCATTCCATATTTCTTCAAACTCATCTTGAGGTACTTGGTTTGTGAGAGAAATATACCATTCTTTGCTTGTTGAAATTGAAGACCAAGAAAGTATGTTAGTTCACCAGGTAAAGACATTTCATGTTCTTTCTTCATAACAAAATCAAATCCTTGACTCATAGATTTTTCATTTCTTCCAAATATGATTTCGTCTACATAAATAACAACTATCAAAAGTTTATCTATATCCATCTTGATATATATATATTTCTATCTGTAGACCCCTTAGTGAAGCCTTGTTTTTAAATATACTTGTCAATACTATAATACCATACAGGTGGAGCTTGTTTTAACCCATACAATGCCTTATTAAGTTTACAAACAATATTTTTATCAATTCCTAGAATGAACCATTCAGGTTGTTCAATATAAACTTGTTTTATAGTTGGTCCCCATTTAGAAATGAACATTTAACATCCAGTTATACTTTAAAGTTATGAAAACTTGAAAATTCAAGGGACATTCTTATGCCTTTAATTACAACTACAGGTGCAAATGTTTCTTCAAATTTTATTCCTTCTTATTGAGCATAGCCTTTGCATATGAGTCTTCCTTTGTTTATAATTTCTTCTGCATTTTCATTCAATTTGGTTTTGAATACCCATTTTGTCCCAATAACATTTTTATCATGAGGTATTGGTACTAATTCCCATGTATGGTTCTTTTCTATTTCACCAAGTTCCTCATTCATTTCCTTAACAAAAAACGCATATTTGCTTTCTTGATTCATAGTTTGAAGTGCAATTGTGGATAATAACGCCAGGCAACTAGAAGTTCCAACAAGAGTTATTCTAGTTTGTACTCCTGCTTCCTTTTCACCTAGAATTTCAAATTCTAGATGATTTTTCTTAGCATATCTTGAAGGTGTCCTTTCTGATGTATCTATATCTTCATTTCATTCTCCTTGTGCTTCTATGTTACCTTCTCCTGCATCCTTTTGACTTGTAGTAGGAATAGGTTCGTCATTTGTTGGAGCTTCCTTTTTGGTACCTATGGATGCTTCATCAATCACAAAATCAATGCATCTAACCATATTTTGAAGCATTTTATTCTATCATTTATATCCCTTTCTTCTAGAAGAGTATTCAAGGAGGATTCCTTCATCAGCTATAGATTCAAACATTCCAAGCTTATCATCATTTTCCTTTATATAACATTTTCTTCGAAAAATTAGAAAGTTTTTTTATAGTTGGAGGCTTACTAAACCATAGCTCATATTGCGTTTTATCACTCAATATGATTTTTGTTAAGGATATTCATGGATCTAAGTATTTATTCCCCCCAGAAAGTATGAGGTGTTCCAGACTCATCAAGAATGGAACGTGCTCTGTGTTGGAATTTTTTTCTCATTATTTCTACCACTCCATTTTGTTGAGGATTTTTAGCTATAGAATACTTCATTTTGATGTCATGTTGTTCATAAAAGTTGAAAATACTTGTCTAATATAAATTCTCCCCTCTATCAGATCTAAGACATTTTATTTTCAAATCTAACTCATTTTCTACTGGAGCCTTGAAAACTTTAAATTTATTAAGTACTTCATCTTTATGTTTTAATAAGCCAATCCAACTCATTCTTGTAAAATCATCAATGAATAATATGATGTATTGTTCATGTTGAAGATATTTCTTTCTCATAGGACCTCACAAATTAGTATGAATAAGCTCAAGAGGCTTACTTGAAGTACCTTCTTCATCATTAAATTGAATTTTGCTTTTCTTATTGGATTGACATTATTTCCGTATGTTATTTTCTAGTAGGGAGATGTTAGGAAAGTCACCAACTTCTCTCGTTCTGCTTGACCTGTGTAATTGAGTGAAGCTTATATGTCTCAATATTTTTTTCCAAAGCCAACATTGTTATTATTTGCTTAAGTAAGAATGCTCTTAGTCGCCTTCCAAGACATAAACATTTTCTGGGGCTCTTGTTTCCTTTATTATGATCTTACATGTATCGGGATTCCCTACCACACAATTATTTGATCTGAAAACAAGCACATGCCCTTGGTCACACATGTGAATAACACTCAAAATTTTACATCTTAATCCATCAACAAACAAAACATTTACAGCCTTAACCTTCTTCTTTAGAAAAGGAATTCCTTTCCCTTTGATAACAGTAGGTGAGTTATTTCCAAAGGTTACATTATTTTATTTATTTATTTCACTAAAGGACATAAACATTTCTTTTTCACCTGTCGTATGCTTTGAACATCCACTTTCAATGTACCAAATATTTTCTTGATCTCTTGCAAATAAGGCTAAACTACAATTTTTTGATTCTATGGTTTCTTTTTCCATATCTTGGATGTTGTTTCCTTTTGTTCATGTTGATGGAACGGCCTCATTCTTCTTCTGTATTCAATTTCTTTATGCCCAAAGTTTTTCCAAAAAGAACATTTTGTTTCATCTTGGAGAGGTGAGAAAGCATTGCAAGATTATTTCTTTGATCCAATCTCATTCGTTTTTTTCTTTTTTCTCTAGTCATGGTAGTTTTATAAGCGACACAATGAACAACATTATGACCAAAATTATGACAAGTAAAGCATTAACCATTGAAGTATAAGTTCCTGGGAGTATAGTACCTTTTTTAGTATCTTCTCCTTTGATTGTCGTAAGGACATTTTACTTGAGAGGCTTTTGATTCCTCATTCTTGTGCTGAGAACTAGAATTTTGATGACTACTTCTCTTTACTGCATTGAGATAGTTTCTTGTACCTATTTCAGAAGATTTGATAGTATTTGATGATTCTCCATTGTATCCAAGACTTCTGTTTAATAGAGGAGAGCATTTTAATTTGATGATTTCTTCTAAGGTCTTAGATCCTCTAGGAAATCCAGGAGCTAGACCCCTCATCTTCTCAAATTCATTTCTTAGATTCAATATTTCTAGTTCTAACTTGTTATTGTGCCTCTCCTTTTCTAGAATATGTTTCTTCAACACTTCTTCAGCTAATTTAGCTTCTTCCAAAATAATTTAAGTTGATTTATTTCTTCACTAAGATTATCTTTTTTTTCTAGGGTATCCATAAAAACATCATCAAAATCATCAACATATTTATCTTCAAAGGACAATATTAATTAATATTCTTAATAAAATTCAACATCTTTGTCATTTTAAAGTCCATCACTATCTTCATGTGTGTAGAAATGTTTCTTATTGTCAAACCTTCCTCTAATGTTTACTTTTGTAGAATTATTCATTTTCTCATGGTTTTCTTTATAAGGACATTTAGCAGCATAATAACCAACTCTTCCACAACAAAATAATTTGAAAGGAAGATTAGATCTAAGTCTACTAGTTTCTACTTCGAGTTTCTTTACAAAGTTTGCCTGTTATTCGTCTGATACAGAATTGGATTCCTTAAGATCCTCCTTTTCTTTTCTTTTATAAGTAGCTTTGAATGTTTCTTTTCTGATATATGAGGGATCCTTTTTTCTCATTTCATAAGTTGTTAAGATCCCATAAAGTTGTTCAATGCTAATTTTCTTCAAAACCTGCATTTATTCAACGATGGATACTTTCGAATCGAATTTTGGGGTTATAGATCTTAGTATTTTCTCAACAAGCATCAAACCTTTTACTTCATCACCAAGATTACTCTTTGAATTAATGATCTCATCTACCCTAAGAAAGAAACTTGCAATAATTTCATCATTATGTATCTTGATAGTTTCATATTGAATTCTAAATGTTTGACGTTTGACACTCTTAACCTTAGTGTCACCATCATAAATTTTGATGATCTTGTTCGATATATCCTTTGCGGTATTTAGCTGGATCACCTTCACAAATTTTGGTTCTGCCAAGCTTCCCAAAAGAGCATTGACAACCTTTGCATTGGTCTCATATTTTTTCTTTTCTTCTTCATCTGTCGGAATGGAGGATGGATACTGGTAGCCTCCTTGAACGATTTCCCAAACGTCATCTCCAAGTGACTGTAGATATGCTCTCATTTTGAATTTCCATAAAACCAAGTTGGTTCCACTAAAGAATGGTGGCCTGATAGATGCTAATCCCTCTTGATTTCTCATCTTGATGAATATCCCTTCAAGAGATCAAGCTTCTTTTGAAGGACCTTCTCTGATTCCAATTGTTAGGAAAAATACCAGGGGGGTGAGTAAATATTTTACATAAGTCAAATTTTCAATTTCTTATTCTGATTTGTATACGCTATTGTTATAAAGGAAACTAGTGTATGTATGCAATTGTTATTAAAGAATACCATGTATATCCAAATAGATTAATTGATCATTAATTTCATCATCTAGTGTATCATTACTTCATTTTCATCAATTAATCAGTAATTATGAGAAGTTAATAAGAAGACAGAAAATCAACACACAAAAACCATATGAACACTAGGATTTTAGGTGGAAACCCAATGTGGGAGAAAACCACCACTATTTTCGTATTTTTCTTATTATTTTATTAAAAATAAAATTCTTACAATATTTTTCTAGCGCAGACTATAAACAAGACATAGGCACCTACCTGCACAAGGCTACAACCTTCTCTCATTTTCCAACTCCTACTGAAAGGGAGTTATAACCCCATTTTTGAAGAATGTTATCCTCAGGTCTTTGTGGGCCACTTTTCAAAATGTTTCTAACTTGATCCACTCCCAAAAATTATGAAATCAAATACGCAATTATTTAACCAACTGAATAATCAAATCAATCATTGAATCTGAACCAACCAAAAATAAATAAATCAAACCAATTCATAACAGATCATAGCAATGCATAACTATTCAGTATAGTAGCATACCATATTCTATCTTCAATGGAAACTAGTTGATGTCACTACAGTCCCTAATAAATCATATGTCAAAAGGTATATATTATTGTTATGAATCATATCAATGTATGTACATGCTTCTCCTTAATAGTACAAGTGTACAAATCTCAAACAAAAAATAATTGAATCTGAGTCACTATACCACCAAATCAATCACTTAATCATATATTGAAGCCAACACAAATTGCTGAACCAAATAGAGATCACCAAATAGTAACATCTCACTTAGTCAACTTCTATTTCATAATCAATTCAACCTAATCAGTAATGTCAAGCTCAAATTATCATAAGAGAGACTTCATCAATGGACAACAACAAGCATAACAAGATAGATAAACCATCATTATCGGTTCATACTACAAACCATAGCATGTATACATGACTATTACAAAGAACATTCATGTATGTATGTGATTCTCATGTTTGACACCTGCGTAAATATTCTCAACTTTGGAAGAATTTATACGTGACTACCCAGAAGCATATCCGCATATGTATGTGCCCTCTTAGAGGAAAAACGAAATACATATCTATAATCACTAAATCATGTATTTCTTGCAACCACAAAATATCTTCACAACCATTATTGTCTCATATTCATGTCAGAGTATCATTATCACCACAGATCTATCACAATTAGATATTTTCAACAATCAAACCAAAATAAGCACATATGATACTATACTTTATATTTTTTAGATTTGTGTCTTTTCCTTGTTCCTTGGTGCACACGTGTTCTAGATCAAATTATTCATATATAACACAAAACATGCACACTCTAACACTTGATCTCCATCTCCTTATATAGTATAAGCCTTAGCCAATACTTTCGGCCAATCCTTTACTTATGTCGATGGTATTCTTTGACGGGATGAAATATCCATTGTCGCACTCATTACTATGGGCTAGTGCCATGGTAAATACCCCTGGTATTCCAATTACCTTGGTGTAGAATATGTACGTGACTTTGATTCACCATACCTATGTATGTACATGATCTTTATTCACAGGAGCCACGTATACTTTCCCAAACATCAAGTTTATCATTACTTTGTTTCTGAACTAGTATTTCTTTGTCCATTTTCTCTATCACATTTGTACCCACCTGTATAATCATCCTTCTACCATCATGTTGACATCTTTATCAAGTAGGTTTCCATCAAGGACAACACTTTAGTCATAATGCAAACATATTATTGATAAGCTCTCTAACAAACTAGAAAATTAGACTTTTCATGCACTAAATATAGCTAGTTTTCTAGTCCTTCTTAAATCCATGCTTAAGGTCCTTCCAATTTATATGGTATCAATCCATGTTGCATCAAAAGGTGTTATCTAATCCATTAGAAATATCTACCAAGTGTTTTTCTCGAGGTGGTGGTAACCAAGGAATGAAAATGGGCTTTCGTAGCTTAGGATAAGGTGTGACTCCCCAAAGACAAAGGGGGCTTGGCCTCAAAGATCTTGAAAGAGTCGGCAATGTAATGGGGGTCAATCTCTAGTGGTATTGGATCTAGGGTGATCAAGACCAATGAAAGATTATTTGGAATGAGAAATATAGCCCAAACCAAAATCTTCTCGAAAAAATAACATGACAAAAATCCACTCAAGCCTCTTTATATGGAACCTAACAGACAACAAAAAATCTCTCATTTTTCATAAATGCTTCTCGGACATAAAAAATGGAAATATAGCATAATTCTAGGAAGATCATGGTAGCAGATGCCTAATCCAGGACAAAAAATTTAGTTAGTAAACCTAAGATTCTGATGGTTTCCAATGAATACACATATGTTGGACAATATTCAAATCATAAGAAAAAAATACTCAGTGGTTACATGGAAAACCAAAGAAGAGTGGACTTTTGAAATCTCACCCACAAAGAATGGACGATGTTAGAGAAGAAACTCTCATAATGGATAACTCCTCTATCGAAAGGAATCAATAGATTACAATGGGGGCATTTCCCATCAGGTGCATTCATATTTCAAGAGGCATACGATATTGTGGCTAACATAAACCAAGTTCCCAAGGATTCAATAAGAGAAACAACAGGGCCCTAACTTGGGACAAAATCCTTAGAAGGGGTTTCGAGGACCCATGATTTTTTGATTTCTACAGATTGAATTAAGAAATAATAGATCATATTCTTGTTGATTATGTCTATGAAAAGAATATGTGGATAAAGCTAGCCTCTATATTTAGGAAATATGACTGAAAGGCCTCTAATATATCTAGCATTGTTTCCTATTAGAGAATCTCCTCATTCTAGAATATTATTGTCAATTGGGAGTGGTCATTATTTCCTAGCTTCATTTTATTATTGCATGGGAAAGAAAGGAATACTTGTATCTTCTTCAATCAAGCCTCTAACAATGAAATAGTTTGGCATCATGATCTTCATGGAGTTAAAGAGACCATCCTCCACTCCCTCTAGTTATTCTTCGATTGGGATGCCAACCCATTTGAGGCTAGAATTCTTTCCTCTATTTCCATCCTCTTTCCTTCCTTACCCTCTTCCACCTCCTCTTGCTCCTCCCCTTCGCTCTCTTTCCATCCTCCTACCTTCCTCACCCCCTTCCACCTCCTCTTGCTCCCCCCCTTCCCTCTATTCTACTTTTGCCTAGTCTCCACCACCTTCTTCATCAAATATAATTTTAATGGTGGTTCCACAGGAATCCTAAGCGTGAAGGGTTTTGGTGGCATGCTCATAGATGATAAATGCCTCCCTCTATTTATAACTAAAGGGGACATGAGTAACTCTGCCATCAATGTCGTTTTGCGCTTCTCTTTGGAGATGGGACTACAAATAACCAACCAATAGGGATATAGATGGATAATTGTCGAAGTTGATTCTCAAATCATCATTAGCGCTCTCAATAAGCTCATAAATGGAGCCCCCATTGACAAGCTCTCCAAAATTTGGAAAATGGAACATTTTATCCATAGGACACTCTCCATCCTTCCCTCTCTTATCATCATCTCTACTCACATTCTCTGCTCTAGGAATAAGCTAGCTAATGTTGGTTGCTCTTAGAATAATTTCCTCCTCTTCTCCCTATGGTCTAATGTTTCCAAATCCCTCTCCTCGCTAACTATGGTGCTCTAATTCTTCGAGATCAAACTCAATAGGGTTGTGAATGTGATTTTTCTCCCCCACTCGAGGTGCTCACAAACTTATTTATAGGTGATGGTATGACATCACCACCACTCCATCACTTCAATAATTAAGTCATCAAACATGTGGATGTGTCACTATACTTAGTGCATGAAGCACTTAATGTTATGATTACCTTAATTCACTTGGTATTCTGAGTTTTAATTTTCTATGGTTCTCATCTCTTGATTGAGATATCTCACCACATTGGTCATTCACACCCACCTTTCTAAGTTGCACTTTCATTGAACATTTGTTATTTCAAATTTTGTTTTTGGGGTTGGTCTAGGTCCTCATAACCTTGCCACCCATTCCCCCTCCCTTATCACAGAATTTGTAATTCCCATCATTGTCTGTTGTTTGGCCAAGAGCTAGGTCTCCCCTTCATCCTTGGTGCAATGCAATTCCAAACTCTAGTGGTACAATTTGTGGAGGGTGGCAGCAATTCCTCCATCACTAGCTCATCTCATCACTCTCCATCTACTGTGAATCTAGTAATCAACATCCTCAATGGGAATTTTACTCTATTGGCCTTAGTACGTCTATAATAGGTTGTCTATAGAAGACCCAGCTCCAAGTAACCACCTATGATTGTTTTTCTAGCGTTTTCTCTCTCAATTATCAGGAAATGGCTTTCAGTTTTTTGTAGTTATGTACATTTGATCTTTTGATGTTTCATTACAGATTTGTTTGACAGACCCATCTCCCTCCACAAAACTTTGTTCAAGTCTAATTGGTGACCTTTTACTTGTTCTTTTTTCCCTGTATCCACCTCCTTATTCATTTACAGCCCGTTGGAGCCCTCCTTGCTTGGTTTCTTTTTTCTCCTCGATCGACGTCTTAACAATTTCTCTTATACTCCATTCGTCCTACTTCACATTCATGTATCCTTTCTTGCTTTGTTCCCAAATCCTGGCATGCCCCAAGAGCTCATGCAGTGCCAAAGAGGCTGCACAAACCAATACACTATTGATGTCAGGACCCAATATAAATCCTTCATTGTGGCAAGGAGACTTCATGCCAACACTCCTAGCCTTATCGAGAGGGAGTTTGATCTTTCAACTATTGTAACCCTAACAAACATCAATGGTTTCATAGATACACAGTTTTTTCCTTAGCTATAGAATGGCTCACGGACTGAGGACATACATGTGAGAGGAAAGATGAATACCTTTGTATAATAGAGATTTATTGACACATGAAATCCCTCTTGGGCCAAGTGTCAATAGATAACCATGAAGCTCGTAGGGAGATCTTTATGCAACTCGATGACATTACAGTAGATAATTGAGACATGGTCATGGAGCACTATGATTTTTCCATGTGATTGGGACATCTCAAAGCCATCCTCCTTAGAGGAAAAGTAGGAACACATGCAGTTGTGATTCATGTCTGCACATCAACATGACATTTTTGTTGGCATTAGCAATACTATGGGATTTCCTTCACTAATTTCCTCTGATGGTTTTGGTTTCTATCTTTTATATGTAGCATCATTGCTTCTATATTATTTCTAAGCATTTACATTGTTTTAGATCTCATGTTGGATATACTAGGCTTATAACGTGGATGAAATAATTTAAAAACCTAGTTATTTTCTAGAAAAAACTCATTTTCTTTCACCCTTGGTCTAGTTTCCCAAGTGGTAGACAATAGAAGAAGTAATTGTTCATTGTTCTAATTGATGATCTATTTTAAAAGATCAATAGAATTTAGAAACTTATAAAAAAAAATAGATAGAGAGAGAAAAAATAATTCAAAATGAAATATTTTAATTACTTCTTAACAAGAATAAAAAGTGTAATTCATTCAAATCATAATATGAAATTAATATGTAACGTTTGACAAATATAAATAATAAAAATAATTTCGATGTGAATCATAAATAAAACATTTCAATATGCACAGTTAAATCACATATATAGAAAAAATTACTTTTCAAATTGATGGAGATGCACATTTAAAAATATATAATAATATAGAGTAAGGTATTTCAATGCCATATATCCACACACACACACACACACACACACACACATATATATATATATACTGGAAAAAAGAAAGTGATAAGACAATTTTTTTCTGTTGTTGTGGTCTTTTCTAGTGATACATTTTGGTTAATTTTGTTTAAAACTAACAAAAACTGTTGAGAGTACAATTTTAATCTATATAGTCTACGCACTAATTTTCAAGACATTAATCTATTTAAATATATTTTACTTAGAATGAAAGAGTTGTACTTTTTTCTATTCCTTAAATCCAACTTAACCCTCAATTTATGATGAATCAAATCTCTTAAGTATAAACTTTTTCAAATTTTATAATATAAAAAATAAGTATAATCTAAAATTAATCTAATAATAATAATAATATAATGA
>APFE030028088.1:37211-57930 GCA_000404065.3 Pinus taeda | reverse complement strand
TACCGTGCTGTGTCAACGCTGCTCCCTTGTCATAGTCACTGGCATCAGTTTGGATCTCAAATAGTCTTTGTAGATCTGGCAGTGCTAGTACAGGTGTTGTATTAATCTTTTCTTTCGAGGTGTCGAAGGCTTTTTGTTGTTTGCCTCCCCACTGAAACACCTTGTTCAATCCTGTCAAGGCACGTAAGGGAGCTGTAATTGAGGAAAAGTTAGAAATGAACTTCCTCCAATATTGTGCTGCTCCTAGGAAGCTTCTCACTTCTGTAGCAGACTTGGGTTTGGGCCAGTTTACAATGACTGTCAATTTAGAGAGATCTATTTTCAATTCACCTCCCCCTACTATATGACCCAAATAATTTAGAGACGTTTTGCCAAATTCACATTTGGAGAGTTTAACATAAAGTTTTTCTCTTTTCAAAACATCTAGTGTCTGCTTAACATGCTTTAAATGTTCTTCCCATGTTATGCTAAATAACAGAATGTCATCTAAATACACAATAACAAAATCATCAAGAAAAGGTCTGAGTACATCATTCATTAATCTCATGAAAGTAGCAGGAGCATTAGTTAAGCCATAAGGCATAACCAGCCACTCATACAATCCCTACTTTGCTTTGAAAGCAGTATACCATGCATCTTGTTCTTCCACTCTGACTTGATGGTATCCACTATGCAAGTCTAACTTGGAAAAATAAACAACTTCTTTCAATTGATCTAAAATATCATCTATGTGAGGAAGGGGATAACACTTTTTTATTGTTATCTTATTCAGTGCTTGGTAATCAAAGCACATTCTCCACGAGCCTTCTTTCTTTCTCACCAGAATGATTGGTGACCCACATGGTGATGTGCTAGGTCTGATGAACCCTTTCTTGAGCAACTCCTACACCTACTTCTTTATCTCTGCATTCTCTAAAGTGGACAACCTATACATTCCAAGGTTAGACAATGGAGCATCTTGCTGCAAAACAATATCATGCACTATTTCCTTTTTGGGTGGCATAGCTTTAGGTTCTTGAAACAAGATATCATACTTTGAAACAACTCTTTCTAAATCAGCTTGTTGTTTAGCATTATAGCCCTCAAATACATTGGCTTTATCAGGTTTCTTTTCCTTTACAACCATCAATAAGAATTGTTTTCATGAATTTGTCATTCATTTCATCTACCCTGATTTTATGAGAGTGTAATTATTCTTGAGCTTATGAGCTCTTACAAAGTATTCAATCCCATCTTTAACAAGTAGATACTTGTTCTCAGCTCTATATAAAATAGCTTTTCTGTCATACAACTAAGGACTTCCTAAAACAATTCCACATATATCCAAATGAATTATTTATAACTCAACCTCATCTACAAATGCTGACCCAAAAGAAAACTTGAGTTTGCATTGTCTAGTCACTTGTAGTTGTGCTTTATCATTTAACCATCCTAATGGGTACGGTTTCTTGTGAGGTGTAGTCACTAATCCCAATTTATTTACAATTGCTTCAAAAATTAAATTTACTTGTGAGCCACTATTAAACAAAGTATCAATCTTTTGATGTTTGGAAATAACTCGAATATGGAAAAGCTCATGCCTTTTTCTCTCATTTTCTTCATCAATAGTAGATTGTGTAGAATTACTAGTAGATGCTTCAGAATTCTTACCTTTTATACCTGTGGCTACAATAGTTGTTTCATCTCCTAAGTCTGACCCCAAATCTTTCTGAATAGTTGCAACAATCTTCTTCTTCTTGCTCTCGAACTTCTTAGGTCTCAGCTCCGGATGCAAAATCCAACAATGCTCATCATCATGCCCATCCTTTTTACAGTGAGTGCATGAAGACTTGCTCTTCTGTGCAGTGTTAGCCTTCCTTGCTTTCCATTTCTTCTTTCTTTTCTCCTTATTCTTACTTGCAGTGGGTTGGGATGATCCCCCAACTTCTCGACTTCCATTCTTTCCTCTAGCTTCTAGATGAGTAGCTTGTACAGATACCTCATCTATACTAGTGGGATTAAACATAAGGATAGTGTGCCTCATGTAGCTGTGTAGACCACTGATGTACTTCAACAGAGTCTTAGGTGAGTCTAATGAGATTCCTTGAATCAATGCTCTCTTTCTAAATTCTTTGGTGTACCCTTGTACACTTTTCCCTTTCAATTGTTGAAGAGTTTGCCAGCTCATCATGGCTTGCTGCATGTAGGCCAATGGATAGAACTGCCTTTTGATTGCAGAAACAAATTCACTCCAAACAGAGATGGTCTTACCATGTCTCTTCATGTCAGCTTGGGTCTCGCCTTCCCACCAGACAAAGGTAGTGCCTCCAAGGTGTAGGCTTGCGAGCTGAATCTTGCTCTTGTCTGAATCAATACTCTGCACTCTGCAATAAACATCAATTTGTCTAATCTAATTGTCCATATTTTCTGCATTCAACTCTCCATCATATATAGGTAAATCAAATTTAAAATCTAGTTTAATCAAAGATTCCTTCTTCTTATGTTCAGGGCTATTAGGAGGTGTGAAAAAGCTTTCTTCTTTCCCTTTGCCTTTTGAGTGGTCATGGAGGAGAGACTCATCTTCTCCTTTGTCTTGTTTTGAGCCTGATGAATCTTCATCTTTATGTTTTCTAAAATCCCTATACATTTCGTCTACCATGTACTTTAGGGCTAGGAAGCTATCTATGAATTGAGGGTCTGGCCCCATAGAACCTTCCTCTGACATTGTCTTCCGAGGATAGACTCTTCCAATTTCTGGATTAGTTTCGACCAACTCTCCTTCTCCTAATTTGAGCTTTGATCTAGTTAGCATTCAACAACTAAATCCAACACAAGCTTATCTAACCTTAACAGCCTAAAGCTCTAATACCACTTGATCTGAAAAGCACTCATGAGTGATCTCAGTTAATTAATTTAATGAATGAAGGTATTACAGAGTCATGTGCTGGTGGGTTTGTCTATGTTATCTTAGGCAACGGATCAATCAAATTGAAAAATACACAAACACTGGAGAATGGAAAACAGTAAGAGAAACACAATAAGCAAATACAAGGATACAACAAATTAATAAGGAGTTCACCCAATCCTCCTAGGCTATGTCTTCGGTCCAGCTTTCATTGGTGGCCTTCTTTTATTGTGTCTTTAAAGTAGAGTTTTTATAATGGGGAGCTCAATTTGAGTCTCCTAAAATAGATAATGCTTAGTAGGGTGGTTCTTGGATTCCCCTAGCCACTAGAGCACACAGACTCTTCCTTACCAAGTCTCGACCTCAACTGGTCTTAATGGGATGACTCCAATTTGCTACTCAGTTCCCAACATATATCCTCTCTGGGATCGCTTGAACCTTTGAAGCCTAGTTCTATCTACTTGATGCTGCGTTGACTCTGGAGGTCAGCTCAGCTCTCTGTTCTCTCTTTCCTCTGTCTCACTATCTCCTTGTTTCTCACTGTCCTCTCTATTCTCTTCTATCTCGCTCGTTTTTGTTGTCCATCTGTTCATGGCTTAAAGCCAATTTGTCTCATCACTGTTCGCTTCCTCTTTCGCCTCTTCAGATTACGTACTACGGTTCGCTTGGAATTCCATACCTCTGCATCATCGCCATTGTGTAACGTCTCACGGGGAAGTGGCCACTTGTCCTCTCACGAACTGCACCAGCTCTTCCTCAAACGGTTCGGTATTTCGGTTACGTTGTGAAATGATTCATTCGCCAACTCAATGGTCCAATCACACTTCAATTTGTCATATGTCGTAGCTTATTTCTCCCTCCAAATCCGGTCATTCATCGGGTCTAATCTCTACACGTTAGATCTGGAGCCCCAAGATCCTACGGTGTTCGCTCTTATCGCACGGTTGACTTGCCCAAACGTTAGCCCACGATGAGAGGCAGTTTCCTCTCTCATCCACCGGACATGCATCATGCAATGTATGGAATCGCTCGTCCCTCTAACATTTTTGCTCACTGCCCAAAACACCTTTGATATTCTACTGCTTTTGGAGCGTGGGACCCGCCTTTCGCTTTAGCACTTTTCCCGTGGTTTTAGGCTTTCCCTTATGACCGAGTGCTTAGGGCCTTTCCATGTCGAGGGGTTTTTCCCAGTGATGCATGATCACGCATCAAAAACGGCTTTCGTTTTCTGATCCGGACTTCCTAACTGCTAGTTTGCATCCTACGCGGTCTCCATGGGCCTCGGTCAGCACACTTTGACCGAGGTCCTCGTCATTCCCTACTAGCTACAAATTTCCACTATCCATAGGTCCTTACTGATTTCTCATTGTTCATAAGTTTGAAGTCTGTCATGATTTGATACAGTCATAGAAATCTAATAATTTTCATGGATCCAATTCGAATCAAACTTCTACACCAGTTTTCCCAAGCTGGGTTTTTCCAAGGACATTTGTCCAAAAATAATTGTGTCAATTTTTATGTGTGTGTGTTAGTATATTTCTTAGTTTCTAATGCTCTTATTTTCCACAATTTTTTTTTGAATATTGTAGTGTGTTTATTTCATTGTTTCCGTAGTAATAAATTGCTAATATAATTAATAGTTAGAAGAAATAATACTAGTTATTGCAATACAATTTCAGTGTTGAAATTTTCACATAAATGCATATTCATTCATGATAATTGTAGTGTTTGTTTCAAGGGAAATAATGTTTGTTGTATATTGAGGCTTCCAGGGTTTGATATAGATATACATACTAAGAAAAGGCAACTGATTATATTTCAATTTGTTTGTATTAATTCAGAGCACAAGTGGATCCAGTCTGAAAATTGTGAAACGTGGTTCACTAGTGTGTTTTGAAGGTTGGTCCTTAAGGGAAAGTGGAAACTTGCTGATTAGGGTGGTAGGGTGGTGCAAGGTAGGAGAATGGAGACTCCTTCAAGTTAGAGCCTAAGAACACTTTAGCGTGGTAGGGTGGTGCTAGGGCATATTGGTGCCTTCACAGGGTGTTGATGCAACCTTTTAGTTAGAGATAATAAAACACATCTAGGTTTGAATGCTTTCTTGAAGATCAATCATCACAAAGCTAGGGTGGCAGGGTGCTATTACAAGACAGGTCACATGCTATCGTGAGGTTTAGAGCTTCCAACTAGTTGTAGCTAGTGAATCATGTCTCCATTTAGTTGTAGCTGATAAACCATAGTAGGTTATATCCTACTGGGGTTGGAGTCTCCATCTAGTTGGTTTTGGTCAAACAAATCTCCATATTTGTATTGAGAGATTTTTTGGCTCTCATGTGCAATTGCACTAAAGGGATGTATTGAATTAAATATAAAAAACATTCTATGGTTTTCTCCCACTTTGGGTTTCCATGTAAATCTCATGTGTACTATCTTTATTACTATGAATTTTTGAATGGATTTGTTTGATGTTTATGTTATCTAATACTGATTAATGTGAACTCAATTCCATGATGACTAAAAATTAGCTAATTGGAAAGAAATATTGATTCACCCCCTTCTCTCATCATTTCGAATAAGCTCAGTGGGGTGTCAGTGAAATGATGGCTCAAGACATAGCAATAATGATGATGGAAGGTGGAACTGTCAACTCACCACAAATGGGAAGTGCACAACTCTACTTCCACCACTACCCAATGGATTATTTAAGTTACTCTGTTGCTGCACTCTAGTTCGATATTTTCATTTGGATTGTTGAAACTATTCCCCTCACTCTTTGTGTGCTCCTTGCTTTTGTCTCCTACAGGTCAATATGGATCCACACTCCTACCACCATGTGAACGCTTCAATGCAACAAACCAAGGCAAAGATAGAAGCTCGTGATGAAATGAAGGCCTTTCATCACTTATTTCCATCTACAATCAAAAAATTCCTTCAATATCTTAGTGATGAGGTTAAGAGGGAGAGGGAACATCACTCTAATGAGGGAATCAAATTCATGGTCAAGCATCTCATTATGGACACAGGAACTAGTAATACCTCAGACACTAAGTTCCACCATACCAAGGATCTCTACTAGCACACTCAAACTTGTGTAGATCACACCCTTCTCACTCAGGATACAAAAAGATTGGAACATAAACAATGTCTTAACAAACTAGAAAAGAAAACTCACCTTTTGATTATTCTCAACACCTAGTTAGTGATGAAGCGTGATTATGTCATCGTATATCATGTTATTGGATGCTTGTTGATTGTTGGGATTGTCCAATCTCAAGAAAAATTTTGAAAGTATAATTTCCCCCTCCATTTTTTAAGAGGTGGTGTTCCTCTTTTATGTATAAAAATGAATTTCAAAGAAATAAAGAAACAAGATTGAGATAAGACAAGACCTTAGAAATTCATAGAAATGCAATACATATGAATAAAGAGAAAGAAGCACAAAATAGGAATATGCCTTGAATATTCATAAAATATGATATATATGAATAAAGGCATTAGACATCATTTCATAACCCATATGTTTCCACAAATCTTCTAGAAAAACTATAAGTAAGAGTATCAAACATTTGTAGAAGAGAACGAAATAATGGCACACATTTTCAAAGAAGTTTAAAATATATTTCCATTAAAATCATAGGGATGGAAAAAAATACACCCTTTCAATCTTAGACTCAAAACTAAAAGTTTAAGTATCGCACAAAAGATTCATTTTTAAATAGTTCTCCAAGGAACCTTAAAATACATATAAATGTTTTATAAAGTTTGTGTGATCCAGATTTGTGAAGGGAATGAAATGAAATATAGATTTATAACCAAAACATATAGATAATGTGAAACTTAACCTATATTAATAAATGGAAAATCCTAAAACTATAAAAATGCATAATTAAAACAAACTAGCGTGAATGGTGGTAATTTATCTATGAGAGATGTGACAACTACATGCATTTGCCAGAGTGAGTTACAATGAAGCTGAAAGTCCCTTTTTAACATCAAAAGTGTGAGGAAACCCTAAACATCCTAAAACCTAACCCTAGGAGAGTAAACACCAAAAGGATTATGGGAACCATTAGGGTTAGTTGTTAAATAAACTTATTAGGGTCATAATGTTTGCATACAATATCTATTTGGAGTGCTTCATAGCCAATTGGAAAGGTCTAGCTTAGAACTACACATTTCAAATTGACCCATCATTTTTTTGTGGGCTATAGAGTGAGTCCTTGCCATGTAAAAAAGACATCATTTAGGGCCACATAATGGCCTCAAACGTTACAGACCCAAAAAATATATAGAAAAAATACAAATATGAAGAATTTTGCTTTGAGCGAGTGGTGTAGGTGGATGGTCATTGATACCCACCTAGATCAATCTTCTCTCCTTAATAATCATTATTCTCCATTTCATCAATGGCCCCCATCATATGGGGAGTTTTTTGTTGAATTTGGCTCTTGGTAAACCACTTTCCTTAGTAAAAAAATTGTGGATTTCACAACTAGATAGGGTTGGATGTGTTGTTGATGGGTATCCTTTGTATTAGTGTCGATGATCTCATCCACTATAGCTTGTTCGAGGAAGTAAAGCTTTAACTTTGTGGGGGGAGAATTGATTTTCTACTTCTAAGGTTTCCAATAGAGGTGGGTAATATGGTCTAACCAACCCCACATTTAACACTGGGTGCAAGCCAAGGAATGAGGGAATGATCAATTGAAAAGCATTATCACCCACTACCTTTGTGATTGTGTACGACCCATATTAGGGTGGCTTTAGCTTCTTGATTGGGCTCATGAGGTTCTCTTTCTTTAAATGTAACCACACCCTATACCATCCTGAAACTTACATGGAACCATGTGTTGGTCATGTCGCTACTTGTACTTGGAATTAGCTTCCTATATGATATCATAAACTTGTTGTTGGAGGTATTAGCTCCATTGAAAAAAATTTCTTTCATGCCTACCTCAGTTTGAGCATGGGAGGACTCAATCAATGAAGATGAAATGCGTATAGCTACATCAATTGGGGCTAGTGGTTGGAATCCAGAGAACAACTAAAATGGACTATGGCCAATAGAGCTATGGAGGACTTTGTTATAGCTAGGTTGAACATATAGAATTTTTTCATCCCATGTACCAGGGTGCTTAGAGTTGTACATGTTCAAGATATTCACAATAATATGTTGATCACTTCTATTTTTCCATCTGATTGGGGATGAAAGGAAATTGATTTGGTCAACTAAGTATTCATGAGACACCATAGGATAGACCAAAAGGTGCTAAGGAACCTGTTGTCCCTATCTGAAATAATGGTTTGAGGTAGCCCATAATGAACCCAAACATTATCAACTAAGAGTTTAGCAGTGGCTTTAGTTGTGATACTCGTCTTGCATAGTTTTAGAATGGTCATATTAGAGAAGAGATCGACCACCACAAACAGACAATAATTTCCATGCTTTGTGGATGGAAAAACTGACATGTAATCCATCAATATTGACTCCTAGGGATTGCCCTGAGTAGGTAGAGGAGTAGACAATCCCTTCTCTTTTATGATTAGTTTAGCAATGGCACAAGTGGCACATGATCTGATATATTGTTGGACATCCTGTCGAAGCTTATGCTAGTAGAATATTGTTGAAGTATTATTACTATATTATCCACACTTAAGCTCCCTTCCGCCCAATTGTAATGTGCCTCCCAGGTCATCTTGGCATGCTCACTTTGAGGAACACAAAGTTGGCCCAAGTAGCACAACAATGCATCCTAGAGGTGGAAGTTTAGAATTTTCTTCCCTGTGATGAACATCTAGTATGTGGCAATGAGTTTCAAGTCATTTTTGTATAATTGTGTCCACCTAGAGGTCTCATGCCCACAAGATTTAAGAATTGTAGTTAGCGCCACAACTGGGGGCCAACATAGGTAGTTTGCAACATGGTTGGAGCTATCCTTCTTATATTTGATGTTCAAATGGAATTATTGTAGGTATGTGGACCATTTCTAGTGACGACCATTTTATAACTTCCCTTGTGTCTACATAAATTTTAGAGGCCTACAATCAGTGTGGATGATTGTCCCCTTCCCTAGAATATAATGCTTCCATGGTTGGTAGGGTTGCATGACGTTGTCTAGTTTCTTCTATTGTGTGGAGGGGCCCTATTTCTAGGCTATGGATGTGGCCACAATATTCTCCTAAATTTGAGAGAAAATCAAGAAGAAGACAAATTTCCCAATCTAGAAAATGGCCTTACTACATTTCTTAGTAGAGATCAAAGAAACAAAAGTAAGTGGAGCTACCTTTGGTATCTCGTATAGTTGACTTCCCAAAGTAATATTAACATTATGAGGTCTAGACTCATATACAACATGACACTTCCACAAGTATGGTTGGACTAAAAGAAAACCACAAACTTCAAGGGGAGTAATATCATACAATACCTCATCCTTGAAGGGCTTGATGCCATAGGAAAAACAACTCTATTAGCTAATGCAAAGATATTTCCCTTAGTGGAGCCACTTGATAGTGTATGGTTGTGGGTGTGGTGTTGTCAATAGGTCCAACTACTTGACAACCTTTCTTGAGATGAGGTTATTTTTACTTCCATGATTGAAAATGAAATGCGGTGGAAAACCCTTCACCCACATCTTTGAGTGAAAGAGGCACTCACCTTACTCTGCGTCTCCAGGCTCACTTTGCTAGACCTTTATGGTGGCAACAATGGCACTAGGTTCTACATCAATGATCTACTTTCTCTTGTCCATCTCTAATTTAGAGTTGGAATCTAACCGTGAGGATTTCAACTCAAACTCTAATGACTTACTTAAGAAACAGTCATCATTGTTATGAGAGGGGCTCCTATAGAACTCACACCACTTTCTTGTGTCTTTATTTATCTTCCTATTACCATTCTCTGTGTGGATATTAGATGGTTTTTCGTTGGGTGGTCCACCCTAGATCTATCTTTTGTTCTGCGATTTTGGGATGCTCTTTCTCTACGTTTTCTATGAAGGATTTCCAAATCCAAAGTCTCCCTTTTTCTATTTGAATTTTTGCGCAATTTTGATAGAATATAGGTATGTTGCACTAGGTGAGGAGATTCCAGGAACTCCATTTATGTCTAGATGCATTTGTGCAAACAACCATGGTACTTAAGCACCAGATATCGCTTGATGTCTTTGACACATAGCTTGGTGTGAAAGGTATGAAATATATTTATGAACTCTAGCACTATTTGGTCCCTTTCCTACAGTTATATTGTGGTCCATCTCATGTACTCATCTTTGTAGCTTCCAATATGCTAATATTGTTCCTTAATAATATCTCTAAAAGAGTCCCAAGTCGGTGTGGCTATAAATGGTGTGGATTCCTCCATGACCCTTTTTTCATGGTAAGTATCCCACCAATCCTTGACATGGGGGTGGCTTGAAGGAGTGCAAAGGTAATATCTATACATTTATCATCCACATATATCTAGCCATCAAATATAGGGATATCAAAATTAACTTATACCTTGAAGAACATGGTGCTTACAAAGTGGCTAGTTGATGAATATGTGTTTCCTATTGGCATGCATGGAAGGATCTGGGTAAAATTATCCATCATCTCATTCCTTTTTCGAGTGATTGGTTCCTTAAGCATCAATTTAATACGATCTCATACTCCAAAGTCTTTATTTTCTTTGACCATGGGAGGTCATTGGGGTCATATAAGATGGTCTTGCAAAGGCTCAAGCAGTTCAATTCCCATCTCCTTATACCCTAACCTCAGTAGGTACATGCATAGAAAAATAGATAAATAGTAGACCACTTAGATACTACTAATCTAGATTTGTGAATGCAATGAAATAAAATACAAATTTATAACCAAAACAAAAAGATTAAGTGAAACTTGACGTGAATTAATAAATGGAAAATGATGAAACTGTAAAAATGAAGAATGAAAAAAACTAGCTAGAATGGTGGTAACTTATCTCTGAGAAGAGATGTGACAAATACACACTTTTTCCAAAGTGAGTTACATGAGGTTAAAAGTCCCTGTTTAACATAAGAAGTAATGAGGAAACCATAAACATATTTTGACGGTGCTGGACCCACCAACATTCAGTTTATCACCCTAGTATGAAGTCCCAACTAGACCTCACACCGTTTGGTGTGGGAGTGCCATACTCTATGATGGCCCGGTTGCCATTATCTTAAGGATTTTCCTCAACTCTTGCTTGTCAGCATAGGAGATTGGTTTGCTTTGTCTTCAGGAAGTGAGGTTCATGTGCCTGGTGAGTGTAAGTGTGCTTGTGTCAATGGTTCTTTTAGTGTGAAGGGAAGAAGGTGAAGGTGAGTTCCAGGTTGAAAGGGATCAATCCCAACTCAGCTAGGAACACACAACAAAAAGGACATACACACATTCCAGTGGAGTAGTCCACTCGGATTCGGCAGTCACAACATACAAGGTAATATAACATGCACAACACTCACGGAACAGTCTGAATGAGTGCAATGGTTGTTACAACAAGGTTCATGTGAAAGGTATTTCTGATGTCCGACAGAGAAGTCGACACGAACGAGACAACATTAACAAAATATACAACAAATTTCCATTAATAGATTATGCATTACAACAAATGAATCAATTCATATGCAAAACACAGGTTAAAGAAACATGCATTACAACTGTTAAAGATCAGTCTTACAACAAATACAATACATGTGTGAAAACGTGTTGGCCTGTTAATAGGGTTCTAAATTAAGTGAAAGTTCCAAGACACATCGTTACACCATACATCACTAAACTTGTAAATGGGGCATTGGAGCCACTACTTACTCCTCAAAGAAAATATTCAATGCTCTCTTGTCTATGTGGGAGGAGTTGAGGTGAAAAGTCCTTTCATTTACAAATGAGGGGGGTATTTATAGCCAAAGGTGAAATTGACCCTTATGGTTGTTCGATTACCATCATGATCGTTCGACTTCCATGACTTTTCGAATTACATGACTCTATGTTCAACAAGTGGGTCTCTTTGACTTCCACATTACATCACATTGATTGACAACAAGCCCATAGTGGAGATCTGAGCAACATGACTCATGACTTGACTTGACATCACTTAACATGACAATGATGGTACATTCATTATGCTACTGGAGTGCATGTCGAGCTACAATGTTGTTGAGTGATAGATGTCTTCATGGTGTATCATAGCTTCACCTTCGCATGACGAAGTGTGCGGAGTCTTCGATGGTCCTTGGCTCTCTTGACGAAGCTTTAGTATGTTGTTCCTTGCTTTCATGCTAGAAGGCTTGACAGGCTCACTTGTTCGCAAAGGTGCATGTTCGCCGAGTTCATCCGCTTTGCATGCTTCATTCATTCATCCGTTGGTGAACTTTTCCATCTACATTTTCTCCATTCATTCATCCCGTTCATCATCTTGACATGTTTCTTGGTGTACTTGTACCTGCAGTCACTCGTGACAAGACGACATCAAATCCAAAATCTCCTAATTTACCATGAAACATGATCATTCGAATGCATGTGACCGGGAGAGGCAGCAAGGATGTGATTCAAGATGATGGCTCTGGGCAACTACTGATGAAAGATGTGCAAGAGTCACTGAGAGATGGAGATAGACAATCTGAGTCAACAGTGACTGCCTGCGAGATTTGGCTCGGTTGGGAAGCAAAATTACACAAATTTTGGGAGGGACAGTGTGGGTTGTAGGAGGGTAAGGCAGGCATGCTCTGTGCATTTTCCAGAACAAACAGTCAATAGGGGTTGGACAACCATATTTGTGCGATTTTCTAGAGGAATGGATCAGGCTGCAGGAAGGGTTAGCAGTCAAGGATTGCACAGTTTTTTTGGGGAATTTCCTGGGAGACTGGTAGCCAGAATTACAGAATTCCTAGAGTGAACTTCTAGTTGGTTGTTGGGTCACTGGCAGCTAAAACTATGCAATTCCCAAAGGGAATTGCTAGTTGTATGTTAGGGTCATTGATGGCTAAAACTACACAATTCCTAAAGCGAACTGGCAGTTGGCTGCTCAGTCACTGGCAGCAGAAATTGCACAATTCTTGAAGGGAATAGGCAGTCTGCTGCTAGGGGCTACTGGATGGGAAAACTGCACTGAGGCTGGGAGGCTGGCCTGCTGACCATCTCTGTGCAATTTCTGAGTTGAGCTAACTGATGGGTAGCAAAAGGCCTGCTCATGAGCACTGCGCAATTTGTGAGATGAACAGTCGGTCGACTGTCTAGATGACTGACTCAGAAAACTGCACAATTTTCTAAAGGAGATAGGGATGGGAACTTGGTGTCTATTTGGCCTGTCTACACTATTTCCTCAATCAATTAAAAGAGTAAGTTCAATGGCCTTTGTGCAATTTTTTAGGGGAATCAGTCCCAGGGTGACTACCCGGTCCGATTGTCTGGGTGGCCATCATGAGTGTTAATTGAGTTGCTTGCAGGCAACTCATCTTGAAAGGAATAGCTTGGTGCTTCTGCATTGTTCTAGTTGATAGTTGATTGAGTCAAAAGCAAGGTGATGGTCCAACTATCAATGAGGAGTCTAGTCGTCAAAACTTCAACAAAAATGACTAAGTGTGTGAAAAGTCGAAATATTCATAGGTGATCATACGAACACACACTCGCATGAATTGACAGCAAAATGACCAAACCATCTAGACAAACATATTCAACATGACTGACCAACATGCAAGAGGCAAGTGCGACACTCGTGATTGATCATTCTTGATCGAAACGATTCTTTCACGATAGTGAATGTGACTCCGTGTGTGAGTGAGACAAATGCTTTCATGGCAAACACAACAAAACATACGAAGCAAAGACTTTGAGCATCATAAGAACATGGTCGCAATCATGACGTAGACATCAACATGCAAAGACTTGAATGCAATAAGAAAGCAAGGTGAATGTAAAGACTCACACGAGCTTATGGGATGAACCTAATTGTGTGTAGTCATCAAGTGAAAATCTTCAAGGGAGGCTCTAAAATTGTTGCAGGCCAAAATTTTGGAGGGTTGTTGTAGCCGCTACAACACTTGACGACACACTGGTAGAACTCCAGCTTCTTTGTTTCGGTTCATGCTAGCACAGGGCCTTGGTCTTTCAGGGAGTATTGAATTGCTATGAAGGTTAGTTGAGTTTCCCCACTTACCCCATGGACATACATGGTTCACCTTTTTCTTGTAGGTTTTAACCCCATACAGAAATTACCTGTATATAATTCTAAAACATAAAAAATAAATAATGTGAGAGCATAATAGATAAAACACATATACACGGAGATTTTCCCCTGAATCCCAAAACCGAGACTACCAGCTTGATTTTTCATTATGTTCCTTTTAATGTTACAATACATATATATACATGTCGAAGCATTCAATACCATAGACAGAAAACCATCATGCCCAAAACCATGTGTGAAAACCATAGGTAGGTCCACCCACCTAATATAGGGTCCAAAAAAAATTTCCCTAGGGTGCTGCCCCAACCCCATAGAGGGGGGGTAACCACCCCCCTAAAACCCCCTATGACCCCCATCTGCTATGCAATCGATGCAACTAAGGGGATGCTCCACCCCCCTCTAACCCCACGGTTAACAAGGAGAGATAGTCATTGAAAGAATATAACACAACCTGACATTCTCCCACTTGTTGTTTTCTTTCCAAAGGTGGCCATATGAGAGCTTATTCATTTATCCAGTCCTGCAACACCCATTGCTTCTCTACACCAAGAGAAGTTCTCAGAGCTCACATATTTTGTCAATGTATTTGCAATATTCTTCAAAGTTTCCACCTTTACCAGCAACACCTTTTTGTCTTCTATCATATCCCTCACAAAGTGGTACTGAACATCAATGTGCTTTGCCTTTGATTGGTAAGAAGAGATATTTTCCAAGAAAATTTCACTTTGGCTATCACAGTCTATTCTTATAGCTCCCTGTACTAACCCCATACTTGAACACAATCTCTGCAACGAGATTACTTCCTTTTGGATTGCAGATTACTGTGGGGTGGTTTTTGAGAAGAGCTCGGATTTACCACAGTGTTCATCATTTTTGTATCGACGCTTCGAGTCTAAAACCAGACTTCCTTTCTTCCATGAGTGGCTACCATGTATTTTGCCTTTGTAGTTAATAGTGCCACTACAAATTTTTTCTTACTCATCCAACTGACTGCACCTCCAAATAGGTTAAACACATACCCACTTGTAGATCTTCTATGATCCAAATCTCCAACCCAGTTTGCATCAACAAAGCCATGAATATCCAACACTTCGTCAAATCCTGGTCTTCCTTGGTAGCACAAACCATAATCACTAGTGCCACGAAAATACCTGGAAACCCGCTTCACTGTTATCCAGTGCTCCTTCCCTGGTTTTGACATAAACCTACTCAATACTCCCACTTCATGTGCAATGTCTAATCTAGTATAGACCACCATATACATCAGGCTATCGACTACACTTGCATATGGAACACGGGACATGTCCTCTTCCTCTTCTTGTGTCTTGGGACATTATTCAACAGATAACTTCACACCTACAAGAATAGGAACCTTCACCGGTTTACTATCCTACATATTAAACCTCTACAGTATTGTCTCGACATACATCCTCTAGTTTAACCAAAGCTTCCTCTTTGCCCGATCTCTTTTAATTTCCATGCCCAAAATATAGTTTGTAGCACCAAGATCTTTCATGTCAAATTTGGAGGACAATTGAGTCTTCAAATCCTGGATAATTTCTTTGTCATTTCCAACCAGCAATATATCATCCACATACTAGACCAGATATTGCACGTGCAATGGCAGTATTGAGCAAGTTTATGTCAAAACCAGGGAAGGAGCATTGGACAATAGTGAAGTGGGTTTTTAGGTATTTTTGTGGCACTAGTGATTATGGTTTGTGATACTAAGGAAGGCCATGATTGGATAGAGATTTGGATATTCTTGGCTTTGTTGATGCAGACTGGGCTGAAGATCTAGATTAGAGAAGATCTACAAGTGGGTATGTGTTTAACCTATTTGGAGATGCAATCAGTTGGATGAGTAAGAAACAATCTATAGTGTTACTATCAACTACAGAGGTAGAATACATGGAAACCACTCATGCATGCAAGGAAGCAGCTTGGTTGCAGAGATTGAGTTCAAGTATGGGGTTAGTACAGGGAGCTTTAAGGATAGACTGTGACAACCAAAGTGAAATTTCCTTGGAAAAGAACCCTGCTTACCATTCAAAGACAAAGCACATTGATGTTTAGTATCACTTTGTGATGGATATGATAGAAGACAAAAAGGTGTTGATGGTAAAGGTGGACACTTTGAAGAATACTGCAAATGCATTGACAAAATCTGTGAGATCTTAGAAGTTCTCTTGGTGTAGAGAAACAATGGGTGTTGCAGGGCTGGATAGATGACTAAGCTCTTATGTGGAAAGGAAACAACAAGAGGGAGAATGTTGGTTTGTGTTATATTCTTTCCATGACTAGTACCCCTAATTAACCGAGGGTTTAGAGGGGGGCGGAGCCCCCCCTTTGTTGTGTCGACTGCGCAGCGGGGGAGGGTCACAGGGGGTTTGAGGGGAGTGGTTAGTCCCTCTCTACGAGTCTGAGGCAGCGCCCCAGGGAAATTTTTTTGGACCCTATATTAGGTGAGCCAGCCTACCTATGGTTTTGTGCATGGTTTTCACACATGGTTTTGCGCGCGATGGTTTTCGGTCCATGGTATTGGATGCTTCATCATGTATATATATGTATTGTAACTTTCAAAAGAACATAATGAAAAATCAAGCTGCTAGTCCCGGTTTTGGGATCTAAGGGAAAATCTCTATGTATATTTGTTTTAAGTGTTATGCTCTCGTGTTGAATAATGTGCAACAAGAAATGTTAAATTTAGAATGTGCTAAAAATAGACCTGCTAAAAATAGCATGTCTAAAAATAGCAGTTTGGCCAGTGAGGTCATTGGCCACATTGAGTGAGAGGTGAAATTGCTAAAAATAGAAAGTTCTAAAAATAGCATTTTTGGGTCCCTTCTTATTTATAGTAGTCCCTAGTCTATCTATAGGAAGTAAAATTAATTTTGGTCTTAACAACATTCGAAATATTAATTAATTAATTCAGTTGAGTTAATTAGTTAAGGAAATTTGAATTTGAAGTCTTTGTGAGCATGCACATGAGTTGTCCCACTGATTGAGGAATTTATCTTTAATTTCCTCCACTGATTGAGGGAATAAGTATGAGTTCTATAATGATAGAATCAGTTGACTTAGTTATAAATAGTCAAGTCCAGTTAGATTATTTTAACAATTTGTCAAAATAATAAAATATAGGTTGTTAATGCTTGCATGCATGTGACAACTATTATTTTAGATAACTGAGAATTCACTCATGGATGATTGTCGTATGTCAGTTCTATCAGAGACCCAGTTGATATTAGAAGTGGGACAGTGTACTATCACATGCTTGGATATTTCTACTAAGTATTCCTCGCATGGAGAAGGATCTATTATAGGAGATTGGAGGACTTGTGGCATATATATTGAGGCCTAGGTAGTCCATGATTTTCATCTTCTGATTGAAGATCATCAAGATCTTATGATTACAGAGAGAGAAGGATAGCTATTGAGTTGACTCTTTTTGTATGTTGTTGAGGATCTACACTTGATTGATACTACATGGTTGGAGTTTTATGTTGGTGCTTTCCCATGGATATATCTTGTGTTATGTGTGATTATTTCTCTTGATTAGTTATGCATGTTTCTACTTGATGTTTCTCATGAATTCAATTATGCTTCCGCTTAATGTTTTGTAGAAGTAGAACAAGTATTATGCTTTAAAACATTGCATATATCGGTTTGTTCTACAGGTGAAATTTCTACATGGTATCGGAGCATAGGTGATTAAGCAAGAACAGTATACTAGCAAAGAAATTCAAAGTTTATTATTCGGGATATAGATCTCGAGTTCTTATCCAATATATTTCATCGATGGCGTTCTATGGTTTGAAGCTTGAGTATGCCCTTGATGGCAGCTCAAACTATATAGCTTGGAAGGATCACATGGAGGCAGTTTTGGAAGATAATGGCCTTAAGGATTTCATTGATCAAGAAATTCCTAAGCCTACTGACAAGACGAGTAGGTGGAATGGAGGAAGTGTGTGGCTAGAGATAGGAGAATTCTCTTAGAGGGAGTGCGAGATCACATTGTCTCGAGCCTCCCTGGGAAGGAGACTCCACATGCATTGTGGAAAACATTGAAAGATTTATATCAGAATAGCAGTGATCAAAGGAAGCTAGCACTGAAGGACAAACTTCGAAAGATCAAGTGTGAAAGGGATGACATAATCTCTATGTATCTGACCAAGCTCATCACATGCAGGGATGAGCTTGCAAGTGTAGGGGTTGTGACATCAAATGAGGATATGGCGAGTCTAGAACTCCTTGGCCTTCCTAAGAGCTAGCATAGCTACGAGGACTCGGTGAATGGAACGGAGAAACTGCCAGATTGGGAATGACTATGGTTGGATTTGATGCGGGAGGAGATCAGACAGAGCACGAGAGACAGTTCTTCATCCATCCATGATGAGGAGAACTGTGCCTTAGCAAGTAAGGTGAAGAAGGGGAAGGATAAGGTTTCTCTTTTTGAATCCAATTCTTCCAATGATGGGAAGAAGGTTGACAAATCGGAAGTGCGATGCTTTCATTGTCATGAGGTGGGCCATTATGCTACAAATTGTCCATGGAGGAAATCTAAGAAGGGATCCGGGGAAGGATCTGAAGGTGAGGCACTTGCTTCATAGTTTGAGTTGGATTTCACACTCTTCGTATGCACGGTTTCATCCATGGTGGGACGTGGTTGGTTTCTTGACAGTGGAGCTTCTTTCCACATGACTAGCGATATGAGTTTGTTCAGTAATTTGGAGGAGAAAGATCTCCAGATACTCATAACGATGGGTAATGATGAGAAGTATAGTGTCTCAGGTGTAGGCAAAATTATTTTTCAAAGGGAGCATCGATCTCGTCTTACCTTGACTGATGTCAAGTATGTACCAGGACTGAAGAGAAAGTTGGTGTCAATCACGATGCTGGAAGAGAGAGGCTATGATGTAGTCTTTAGTAAGGGAAAGGTTTTCCTTAGAAACATCATCACTAGACAGGTGAAGCAGGTTGGTTCACGGGTCAAGAAACTGTATGCTCTCGAGGTTCAAGATGCATGCAAAGCCTTGAGCAACAAGGCAACTGATGGAGACTTAGTGGTTGAGAGGGAGGATATATTACCTCTCAACATGCAGAGCCAGAAGAAGTCTCAGACGATTGTGGAGGAGCCACGATTGGTGCAACAACTTCAGGAGGTTGTGGAGCAGCCACAATGGGGAAGTTGAGTGGAGATCGAGTAGAGACATCTACTCATGCAGAGACCTCCAGTAGGGGGAAACTTTGATCCAGGTGGGTAGAGGGATCACATGCAGCCATACCTCTAGGTGGGATGTGGGGAGATGTGGAGTGATCATCCCATGGAGGAGGGGCAGGATCCTTGAGGTACCCAACCTCTTGGATGAGACCTTGCTACGGGAGCCCTGATGTGGAGTAGCAGGAACTGACTGATTGGGTAGAGACAGATGTAGATGGAGCGGCAAACAGAGCAACAGTGAAGGGAATCCCAGGACAGTGCATAGCTAGCAGGCTACAGCAATGCGAGAGGCACAAGTGTTTTGCACAGTTCTAGGTGGCACAAAGAGGTGTGCAATGGTGCGAGATGCATGGAGATGTTGCAGTAGCACAGATGTCAGAGAGGGAGCACTTGTCAGCAGCAGGTAGAGCTTCAGCATCAGAGTATGTTCTACCCAACAGAGTGGTCAGTTGGGAGTGTTTTTGTTCCAAGTGTTTTTGGAGCAAGTGGACCGGGTAGATGTGTTGCATGTAGAACATTCCATAGTTACTGGATCAGGTTTGAGAGAAACCCTTTCTTGTTGAGAGGGAGTGTTGAAAAATGTGCAACAAGAAATGTTAAATTTAGAATGTGCTAAAAATAGACCTGCTAAAAATAACATGTCTAAAAATAGTAATTTGGCCAATGAGGTCATTGGCCACATTGGGTGAGAGGTGAAACTACTAAAAATAGAAAGTTCTAAAAATAGCATTTCTGGATCCCTTCCTATTTATAGCAGTCCCTAGTCTATCTATAGGAAGTAAAATTAATTTTGGTCTTAACAGCAATTTAAAATATTAATTAATTAATCTCCATGAGTTAATTAATTATGGAAAATTAAACTTGAAGTCTTTGTGAGATCATGCAATTATTTTCTCCCTTGATTTTGGAAAATATCCCTTGATTAAAGGAGATAAGGTTCAGTTCTATAATGAGAGAATTAGTTGACTTAGTTATATCTAGTCAAGTCCAATTAGATTATTTTAACAAGTTGTTAAAATAATAAAATATAATTTGTTAATGCTTGCATGCATGTGACAACTATTATTTTAGATAATTGAGGATTCACTCATGGATAACTATTGCATGTCAGTTCTATCAGAGACCCAGTTGAGATAAGATGTGGGACAATGTACTATCATATGCTTAACTATTTCTAGTAAGTAGTTTTTGCATGGTTGAGGAACTAGTGTTCTCAAGGAATATGTAGGTGGACCATTGGTTGTTTTTGGTATGTTGGAATTAATAGCATATGCTTTTGCTATTGTTTCCTAAGAAAACTACGTAAGGACCATAGGGAAAGCCTATATAAACAGGGCTTGGTTGGTTCATGAGACATATCTTCATATCTTCATAGTTCATTGAGAACTGAATAGCTTGAGAGCTAATTCTTTTTGTATTGTGAAGAGGATTT
>APFE030028088.1:0-37060 GCA_000404065.3 Pinus taeda | reverse complement strand
GTTAGATTATTTTAACAAGTTGTTAAAATAATAAAATATAGTTTGTTAATGCTTGCATGCATGTGACAACTATTATTTTAGATAACTGAGAATTTACTCATGGATAACTGTTGCATGTCAGTTCTATCAGAGACCCAGTTGAGATCAGAAGTGGGACAGTGTACTATCAGATGCTTGGATATTTCTAGTAAGTATTCCTTGCATGGAGAAGGATTTATTATAGGAGATTGGAGAACTTTTGGCCTATATTGAGGCCTAGGTAGTCCATGATTTTCATCTTCTGATTGAAGATCATCAGGATCTTCTGATTACAGAGAGAACATGATAGCTATTGAGCTGATTCTTTTTGTATTTCGTTGAGGATCTATACTTGATTGACAATACATGGTTGGGGTTTTATGTTGGTGCTTTCCCCTGGATATATATTGTGTTATGTGTGATTATTTCTCTTGATCAATTATGCATGTTTCTACTTGATGTTGCTTATGAATTCGATTATGCTTCTGCTTAATGTTTTGTAGAACTAGAACAAGTATTATGCTTTAGGACATAACATATATCGGTTTGTTCTACAGGTGAAATTTCTACACTCTCTATTGTTTATTTTCTATGTTTTAGAATTTGTATGCAGGTAATTTCTGTACAGGGTTAAAACCTACAACATTTGCACTAGTATCTAAATTAGATGCCATTAGAATGTTCTAGGCATTTTCATGTTACAAAAATATGAAAGTTTATAAAATGGATGTTAAATCAACCCTTTTGAATGGTGATATAGAGGAGGAAGTTTATATAGAACAACCAAAAGGATTTCAGTTGACTAATGATGAAAATCAAGTTTTCAGGTTGAAAAAGGCTCTTTATGGCTTAAAACAAGCTCCAATGATTGGTATGAAAATTTAGATAAACATATACCAAAACAAGGCTTCAAAAGAGGATCAACGGACAACAATTTATACATCAAATTTGAAGGTGATCACTTTATAATTATTTTTGTGTATGTAGATGATATAAAGGCTTTGGGAGAAATTTGGAGGAGATGGGCCACAAATTTGCAGAAGATATGCAAAAGGAATTTGAGATGACATTATTGGGTGATCTGATCTTCTTCCTTGGGCTACAAGTTACTGAAACAGATAAAGGGCTCTTCATCTCTTAGTCCATGTATCTAAGGGAGAAATTGAAGCAATTTGGCATGGAGGATTGAAAACCAGTGAGCACTCCTATGGTGATTGGCTGCAAATTGAGTAAAGATGATGAATCTCCAGAGGTAAATAAATCCATTTATCATTCTATGATTGGAAGCTTAGTGTATCTAACTGCTTCTAGGCATGACATAATGGAAGTTGTAGGATTGGTCTCAAGATTTCAAACAAATCCCAAGAAGAGTCATGTAAATGCATTGAAAAGAATCTTCAAGTATCTTCGAGGCACTCCCAACTATGGCTTATGGTATCCCAAAAAAAAAAAAAAAAAAAAAAAAAAAAATCAATTTGATTACTTATACCGATGCAGATTGGGCTGGTAGTATTGATGACAAGAAGAACACTTCAAGAGCAACATTCTTTTTTGGAGGTTGCTTGGTCTCCTGGGCAAGAAAAAAAAAAGTTCCATCTCATTGTCTACTGTCGAGGCTGAATATGTGAAAGAAAACACTTTTTCACTCATATACTATGGATGAGGAAGACTCTTCAAGCGATGCATATCGAATACATTGATCCTCTTCCCATTATGGTTGATAACGCTAGTGCAATAAGTATCTCCGAAAATTGATTTCTTCACTCCAAGACAAAGCATAAACCAATCAAGTATCATTTTCTAAGAGATCAAGTTGTCAAGAAGGTGGTAAGGTTGGAGTATGTGGCCATAAATGAACAAATTATAGACATATTTACTAAGCCACTTCCAAGGGATAATTTTGAATATCTTAGAGAGAAGATGGGTGTGGTGCCCTTTCAAAGGCACTGAGGAGTTTTTCATGGCTCTAGCTTCCATATCAAGGCTGGCTCAAGAGCAAAAATCAGCTGCAAATGGTTGGAGAGATGGTGGTGGTTTCTTGGACACATGTATCTCATTGCATTACGAATTATTTTGCTTGCTTCTTCTTTCTCATTTCTCCAAGATGTATAACTTCTCATGTATGCAAGGGGAGAGTGTTCAATAGATTAGGGGGAGTGTATGGTGAAACCCATTAGGGGGAGTATGTTAATCATGGCCATGTATCTTGTCTTCTCTATGTATTGTATTTTCATATATAGCCCCTTGCCATTGATGTCAAAGGTGGAGAGAATTTTGTGTGTCCTCAGCTTCAGAAGTTAACTTTAGAGAGGGAAGTTTCAGGTTGACATCATTGGCAAAGGGGAGTTTGTTGGCATTTTGGTGTTGCCATTGATGTCATTTTATGTATTCCATTGTTGAAATGTTGGTATTCATGAGCCTTTATGTATTGTATTGAGTCTTATGCATGCTATAATAAGGTTTTCGTGATGTTGCAAAAGGTTGTCATAGTTTCAAAGGGTCTATAGGAAGTTTTCATGATGTATCAAGCTCACTCTTGAAGCTGAGTTACAAGATTAATGTGACTTGGTATATGCCTTGTAATCATGAGTTTGATGTTTTGTACTAATTCATATGCATGATGTCATGATGTCAAATTATGTGTGGAGGGTTGTCATAATGTCTCAAAGAATCTCTTGAAGATGAGCTCCAAATTTGGTTGAAGAAGGATACAAGGACCAAAAGTTATGTTATCTTCTCCGGGAGTCTTGTCCACATAACGAAGATTATGTTATCATTGTTGGCATCCCATATGATCTAAGCGAAATTATCTTTGGGATCACTATACTATCCCAACAAATATTTTTGTAGGTGCAAATTCTAAAATATGCACACATTCTTGATATTTCTATTGGCTTTTCTATGGTTTTTGTTTGGGATTTTTGATTAAAAGGTTGGAAAGATTAACTAAATACTAGAAGGTGGTTAAAGTGAAGAATATTCCTCATTAAGTGAAGTTAGTTGCAAGATAAAGTCAAGGAGAATGATTCAAACCAATTCTATGGTGTGAAAAGAGTTGTTGAGTGCCCCATCATCTGATGCATTTATTGATTTAACTATCTCAAAAACTTACAAATAGGAGGAAGCTATGTGTTTATTTGGTTGGTTCATTTGGAGTGTGAGAGAGTGGTACACATTGTGAGCTAGGGAGCAGAGAATTCTTTGTTTTCAGTGGTTGTAGTAGACTTAAAAATTCTTCAAATATCATATATCATAGTGGATGCGATTTATGTGCAAAAATTGAAGATTTGTTTGAAGGGAGTGTATGGAGAATTGTTCTATCATCAGGAAGGTGTTTTGTAGCCGCTGAAGAGTCTTAATTGATGCTATCATTTGTATTTTATAGTTGTGATTCAATTCAAATTTTCATTATAGCTCCAGAACTATTTGTGCATTGAGGTTGTGGCCTCAAGCTAACTGCATGCGATCATTCTATTGTTGGAGTGGCGGCTCCAAGTTGGTAGTCACAACTATTCTCATTTCTAAGGAGTTGGGGTTCCTTTGCTAGTGGAGGCTAGCTGATGAATGTAAATGAGAAAAAATTTAATCAATAGATAAGAAGAAGAAATAAACAGTTTGATGGTTTTTTACTCTAGGGGTTTTCCACCTAAAAATCTTGATGTTTTCATCTGATGTTTCTTATTATTTATTTGTGCATGTTTCTCTCTTTGTTATGTTAAAGTTTATATTCTAAAAACAGTTATTTGCAACAAAATTTAGAATATTTGTACAATACTAATTCACTCCTCCGACTATTACTAGTTTCTAACATATTTCTAAAACTTTTAAATTCTACATCAAAATTCAGAGAATCAAACGAGAGTATGGATATTAAACTCCAAAATCTATAACTATATTAATATGAATAAGGATATTAATATGAATATGGATATGAATATATGAATATATGGTATCTCATTTAAATATATTGATAAAAACAACATTGAGTTGATTAATATAACATATATAATTTTAATATAATATAAATGATTTTATAAATGTAATTACACCGAAGGTGTTCCTTTTATGGAATTGGTTGGGAAAATACTATTCACTCTAGCCAATGAGAGGCTTTCTTTTTTGTCCTTTTGTCCAATAAAAACCCTTCATTTTCATTGGCCTTCATCAAAACAATTTTGAACACGTGGCGATGGCAATGGAGTTGGTGTCCTTGCAATGAATTTTCTTGCGTGCTTTTCATTAATGTCCACTAGCCACCGGTAAGGACGATACTTCTACATCTATCAGTGAGCCTGAAGCAAGCATAGTGAAAACGATAGAGGTATTTCAATCGAGTTAAAGCAGAGAGGGTTTCGGTTGTTCACTAGGAGCAACCTTGATCGATAGTTGCAGCGCCCAGGACTGACAACACCAAGTTAATTAATGGAGGGGCTCACTTCAAAACATTCAGCATTCCGCATTCCGAGATGGCCTAAACTTTGCCAACAATGATGTCAAATATCATAAACCCACTTACAGTTCCTTACTCTATTTTTATCCCATTCTTCGACCCAGAGGAATCTCGGACCTCCCTGGACATGGTAATATGTTTACTCAGTAGTTAGAGGCGAGAAGAATTTTGCTTGTCCCCAAACTCTTTGTTCCATATCAAGCTTCCGTAACCCAAATTTCATCTTTTTCTCGAATTTTTTGCTTAGCACATGTAACTCTTTTTCATGTGTATTGATGCAAATAGAATAATCGTTACACAGAGGAATTGGCCTTCCACTTCTCTTCCTCCACATCAAACACCAACACCATATTTATAGAGGAATCGAGTCAGTGTAGAGCCAACACAAGAAACGCTTGTTCATGAGTTGAGCACAATGCTGAACAGTGAATTCTTTACCACTTTTTTGATGGTGTTGGACACACCAAAATGTCAAGGGGATCTCCCTGGTAAGAATTCTCAATCAAACCTCAGACCGTTTGGTGTAGGAGTCCCAGTAGTGGGTCATAAGGTAATGCCTTGACCGCGATGTCGCATAGAGGAAAGTAAGATAACTCTGTCAGTAGTAAGGGTGTGATTGATGCAGTGAGTCAATGAAGGTGTATGAGAGGTTCTAACACTTCAAAGGGGGGAGGAGGTGAAGGTGAATTCCAGGTTGAAAGGGATGAGTCCCAACTTAGTCAGGACCACACTACACAAGGGCCATGCATAGCTTTCGGCGGAACAGTCCACTTGAATGCGGTAGTCACATCATACAAGGTAAGATAACACGTACAACATTCATGGATCAGTCCAAGATGAGTGCGACAACTGTTATAGCAAGGTTAAATTGAAAGATCTATCTGATGTCCGATAGAGCAGTCGACATGGATGTTGACAACATTAACAACATATGCAACACATTAACAACAAGATTCATATAATTGCATGTGAATCAGTTCATACACAAGTACATAAGTTAAACAACACATATCATTAAAGCAACCAAAGCAGTCCAACTACAATAACAACATATGCATGAAAATGTGATGGCTCTTATTATATAAAGAAGTGTAAGTCACAATCATACAATACATCCATGTAAACCTACTAGCCCCAACAATGGAATGATACAACCACATCCACCTTCTCCTCCAAAGAGAAGTACTAGCTCCATGCAGTGGACAAGCCAAGGCACATTACAATACTGTCCAAGCCTTCTTCAAGATATTCTTAGTAGAAGCTTGGCTGACCAAAAGCCTTTACAATGAGTTACGAGGGACTATTTATAGCAAAGGGTGGGGTGACCCTTGACATTCCCCTTTGTGACAATTCAACTACCCTCACAACTCTTCACCTACTCTATGACTGTTACATCTAACCATTGACACTTGACTTACACTTGACATGACTCAACATTACAATGCACATGTACTCATGTCAAACAACATACCTTGAGCAAGCCTTGCAAGACATCACTAACACTTGGTCCACTACAATGAGACCAACTATTTGACATGCTTGTGATGGTGAAGGTGGTGAGTTGATTCCAATCTTGGTCATCCGTGATGGTGTGCATGAACCTCATGGTGACATCTTCCTAAAGCACACTCTTGCCTCCGTTGCAACTATTGCATTGGTTCGCCCCCTTCATCTAACTCGTCTACTAACATGCACATGGTCTTCTTGGGTATGGTTGAACTGGTAACACACTGATGCATAGTGTCAGTGCTTATCTTCAAGTGTGTGTTGGTGGTCATGCGCATCAACTTGCTGAAGTACATGTTCAACCCCAGTTGGAATTGCTTCTTGTCTTCACCTTGGTGAGTGTGTTGAATAGGTTAGAATTCATGCATGCGCTCAATGAAATACATGCTGTTGAATCCCTTGCATGCGATCAACGACACTGCTCACCATGTCTGCTGCTGATATGGATCCTTAACTTGTACAGGCATAGTTTCATCTGTGAGTGCATGTTGTGCCCACTGTTATTCTTGTTCCTGTTGTAACTCATTCACCTGTCTATGCAGCTTCGTGTTCTTCCTGAGTTGCCAACACATGCAACTCCTTCTTTGTTCCATCTTCTACCTTCATGTGATCTTCATGTTGCACTGTCACTTCATAGCGGAGTCTCCAAAGTTTCTTTCATCATCAATGGACCTGCTTGAGCTTGCAACCTTGTTCCGCTTCCGTGTTATCAACAACCCTCCTCTTGCATTTGTTGCATTTGGTATGATGTCTTCAGCTATTGTTCATGATGTTTGTCACTGTGATGTTTTTTTTTTCATATCTGATGTCCTTGTCTACGAACAACTTGATGTCTTTGTGGGTAGGCAAGTCCATGGACACTTGATCAACTGCATCCCCAAGTGTGCTCTGAATGGTGTCTTCATCTATGATCTCCTGGAAACCATTGTACCTATACTGCTAAGAGGCATATGAACACCTGGGATACCTAAAGTCATGGCAACACTCATGGCAAGCAATCTGTTAGTCGAAAACCAAAATGAACATGAGAACTGACTTGCAACATACCTGGGTGCATGATCATGAAGGTTGTACAATTTCGACTGGGAGGTCGGGAGACTGATTGCCAAGACTACCTAAGGCACAGTCTGGACTGCTGGGAGACTAAATGATTTTTAGAACTATGGAAGCCACAATCTAGTCTGGCTGCTAACTGCTGGGATTGTGCAATGCACAATTCTAGCTGGGAAGGACTGCTGGCCAAGGGACAAATTTGCGCAATTTCTTGGGCCAAGCAGCCACTGTCCTCCAGAAATGTGCAAAACAGTCCTGGAGGCCAGTGCTGGGAAGGAATGCACAAATCTAGAGAGGAAGGTGAGACTTCCTTTCCGAGATTGCACAATGCAGCCTTGGTGAAGGCAGAGCCCGGGCAAAGATTGGCCCGACTTGCCAACGTACAACTAAAAGCAAGTAAGTTAGTGAATGCATGGGGACACTAAGTGATAGTAGAAGTGATTAACAGTGCATGAAAAACATGATTGAAAGATTCAAAATAGATCAACATGCATGTGGGTGAGGAAGTTCGCTGGTTGGGCGAATGTCCGTGCAAAACAATTTCATGCATGCGACAACAGTGAGATAGAAACGAAAATTGAAATAGAGCTAGGAAAAGCTAGTATGTATGTAAATGACATCAAGTGTTCAAAGAAATCAAGCAAATAGTACTCTCACAAGCGAAAAGACAAAAAGCGATAGAAATGCAACACAAGGCATGGGAAGCGTGCTTACCCCAAAACAACTGAGTTGAATGTGCTGACTACTCCTAGAAGTGATGTGGGATTTCAGAGCTGCAAGGTTGACGTGAGGAATGAGCTCTGCAATGTCTGGTTGATGAGTTTTTATAACATCAAGGTTGTGATGCCAATGCCACGAATCTAGGGGAAGCACTTGTTGGGAGGTTTCAAAATTGCTCCTTGCATGTAACCTCCAACTACTAAACATAGATCCCTGAAACAAGGGATGAATTTGCATTTCCTATGCATGCAAGTTTGTTTTTCTCAATCCCGGAGGGAACCGATTAACTCAATTGCATATGCAAGTGACTGCTCAACTGCTGGAGAAAAATGTGCATTTCTGGTTGGGATCTAGGCTCACTGCCCAGGAGATTTGCGCAATTTCTGGGTAGAGCAGCTAACTACTGCCTAGATTTGTGCAAATTTTGGGCTGAGCAGCCTTGCTGGGGAAATTTTCCAAATCTTGCTAGGACTGTTGGCAGACAAGATTGCTCAATCGTGGATCCCAACAGGCTACCAAAGCGGATTGCACAATTTCTGGAGGCAAGGTTGGTTTCCCTCTAAAAATGTACAATTTTAAAGGGGAAGTTGCTCAACCTGCAACTGGACCAAGTCTGAGTGAACAACCTTTGAGAGGAATGGATCAAGATGTGATCGACATGATGCCTTTATGTAAGAAAGACACTGAAGCTTGTGAACTTGATGAAGCAAGGAAAGCTGCTGTGAAGGTTGGAAGGGAGGCTCCAAAACGAGGCTAAGGTAAAATTTTGGAGGGTGTTTGTAGTTGCTACAACACTTGGCGACACACTGGTAGAACTCCAGCTCTCTAAATGGTCCTTGTTCGTGAGAAGAAAGTCTAACAACTCCAGAAGTATTGTTCAATTTTCAGCTCATCTTGGTTTCACACTAACTTGATTGTAAGATGTAGCATCTGCCAAACCCTTGGTCAATTGACACTCATTCCAAGCCAAGGTAACACAATTGTTTCGATTGGGTTGAGGGGTATATAGGTGCACAAGCAGTATAGTCGTCAGAGTCTTAGTTTCATCTCTGGTGTTGCTCCACTGCTAGTAGGCCTGAACAGTACCTCGATGGAGTCACATAGGAACACAAGCATGGTTCCGCTTCCAGTGAGCCTGGTCAGTAGCTCGACGGAGTTACTTGCATCACCTCCCTACGCAGGAAGCCTTTCTCTTCTTTCACCTTATTCATTTTTCATTTTTCATTTTCTCATTTTTTCACTATGCATAACACTTATTCATTTCAGAGGCAGAAGAGGGATCCCGACTTATTGAGAGCAGAAGAGGTTGTTCCAGCAGAGAAGTAGTTTATTGTATCTCTGATGTGCCTATTAAGATTCTCCCCCTTACCTTACTCTACTTGACTGAGCTAACAAGGGTTAACCCAAAAACAATCGAATAGAGAAGGTGGCACTAGTTGGTGCGCAAGCATTGTGTTTACACCAAGGTTCACTTCGAACAGTACATATTTTCCTTCGAAGTATCATGGACTAAAAGTAACAAGCTCATCATACAAAGACAAGATGACACATAACCAAGTAGTGATAGATGTACAAGCCCTCTTATACTTTACCCAGCTCTCTTCAAGAGTCATACATGGTTTCATGCAAAAATAACCTATGAACGAAACAATTGAATGAACTAACAATCAACAAAGAAAAGCGAGAGTAGAAGAAAAAATGAACGAGAAGCAAGTAAACAAAAAAGAAAGCAAACAAACAAGCAAACAAAGCACGCAAGCAAACAAGCATGCAAGCAAACAACTGAAAGCAAACAATACTCCTACTCCTACACTAATGGTACATGGGCCTGATCACATGAAGTGATACTTCCAACGCAGCCATCGACGCATTAGTAGGCCCATGTTGGTGAAGGCTTGGTCCGCGAGCAACCCAATTGTGTGAACAACCAAGCAAGAAAGATATAACAATGAACACAACCACACTTTGTGATTCAAAGTGCCCACAGGACATAAGTGAGTGCATGTGCATGACGGGTAGTCCACGGACTTATCATGGTGATGTGTGACACTACATGCAACTTTTAAGCATAAGCACACTCTTGATTGTGATGTGCAAGCAAACGAAAGAAATAAAGATAACTTGCATCGCACACGAGTGCTTGCAATGTAAGACTCCTCCAATGCATAAGTAATGGAATCATGTAGTTCGAGTGGAGGAAGTAAAATCTGAGCGTTGGATTGATCTTGAGTGCATACAGATGAGCGTTGAGGAGCCCTGAGTGTTTGAACAATTTCCTGATTGGAAGCGAAACCAACCTCAGGACAGTGATGGCCTAACATAACCATTAGCTCGGGCTGAAGTGCCTTAACGGTCTATGGGGTTTTGACTTCGTTGACAGATGGATCTTCGTAGACCAGTGGCTTAGATGGATTAACAATTAGTGAATCAACATCGTGATTGGATGATGAGGTGAAGAGATCATGACAACCAATATCAGAAAATTCAGGATGTTGGTTGACATCCTCATGGTTTGATGTATCACACAGAGAGGTAGATGAGGAGGAAGGATGTTCACCCTCTGTGTTTATGGAAAAGCATATGAAGGATCAAGTGGATTTCTAATGAATGATTGGTCCTCTCTGTTGTTGGATGATGGGCTAACATACGGAGTGTCCTGCGAAGGATTAACAATGGATGCTGTTAGGACCTCATTTTGTCTCTTTCTGACTATACATTTTGTTATAATGTCACCCTGTTCAACCCATATTTGAAAGTCCTTGTTAGTGTTTTGACTCAATTATTCCAAAGGTATGTAGTGATTCTTCTCATCACTATACGTTTAATTATTTAACATATAATCATGCTATCTTCATAGTTAATCTTTGAATTGTTAGTTGCTGAAACAGTTAAAGAATGATGTGCAGTCCGTGTTGCTGAAACTGCCCGGAGTTTGCAATACTATTTTTTTGCAGTTTATAAAACAGTGGGAACAGCACGCAAATCTCAAAGCTGAAACAGTTGAGATTTGCATTCCAAATTTGACAGCAACAGCGGAACCAGACTGATCACTGAGGAAGTTGTTACATTGGAGTAACATCAATGATCTAAAGACAATATTGTTGTAACAACATTTTGTTGACGGGAAATTAATTTCCCTATTTTTGTATAATGGGTTAAACATAATTTTACAATGTAAATCTTTTGTAATAGATGTCTCCTCTTTATAAAAGAGGAGACATCTACATTAGGGGGGAGGAACAGACTGTGGGAGAGGCTGAGTTGAAGAGACAGGACTAGAATCTTTTCTTTCTGTAACATGACATATTGATGGATGAATAAAGCTCTTGTTCTGCACATCTTTTTCTAGTTCTCATCTCCTGGGGAATCTTGTGAGAAAGAAAGGGCCCACCTTCATCACAAGATTCACCCTTTATATTTCTGCAGTGCGTTGAGTGTGTGTTTTGTTCATACTTTGTTAACAAGTACTGTTTTCTGGATATTGTTTTACCTTTGCTGAAACTCTGTTCTTTTCTTAATCAATTGTTTCATTGGTTAAAGTTATTTCATGAGTGTCTCACCGATGATTAAGTTTACAGAGTGAATTGGCAAGCTAGATAAACAGGGGCAGGTACTGAAGATTCCCACTCTGGGGATAGGGTCTTGATCCTCTGTTACAACATAGCCATTGTTTTCTTTTGCAGATTTATTTCTTTCTGCTGAATTATTCCTTGAATGAAATTAAGCACTTCTTAATAAGATATCTGCAATAGAGTATATTTTCTGTAACACAAAGTGGAGCTTCAGTTATTAAAGCAAGGTGTGATTTATTTGTACTAGAACTTTTAATGCTTTTAAAATTGAGTACATATAATACGCAGTCACCTTTGAAATAACCAGAATTCCCTAGGTTGACAATTGATGTAACACTTTAATTAGCAATTAAAGTGACCAACATTTTGGCGTCGTTGCCAGGGAAGGTGACCGTAGATTTTAAGAGCATTAATGATTTTCTTTTAGATGTACAGGATGCATGAGAGGAGGCAGGAAAACTAATCCTACAGGCGGCAAGGGAAAAGGCAGAGGAGGAAGGAAAACTTTCATTGACGACATTATTTCAAATGCTGAAATGTCTTAGAGGATAAGCTCTCGGAGGCCACAGACTCAACACTCTCTCCAAATAGACTACGAAACGGAGGAAGTAGTGGGACCTAAAAGGGTCGAAGAGATAGTGGAACAAACTGAGGAGTCAGTAGAAGATATTGAAGAACCAATAGAAGATATTGAAGTTGAGGAACCAGTTTAGAATATTGAAAGCCCAACAGAAAGCACTGAAGACCGGGCAAGTGAAACAGGGGAACAACCAATGAACGGAAACAATGAAGGACTCTTTGGTGGGGGACAAAGAGAAGGAAAAGGTGAGAATTCTCTCTCCACCTTGGAATTCCCTATTCAGGATCTTCCCAGAGGGGCAACTCCTATGAAGAACATCCCGCTCTCAACCCTACCTAATTTCCATGGTTTATCATCTGAAGACCCTGATGAATTTCTGTTTGAGTTTGATATATTGTGTAGAAATTATGATTATGTTACTAATCCTCAAAAGTTAAAGTTATTTCCAGCAACATTAAAAGGAAATGTACTGAGATGGTTCATGAGCCTGGGAGGACATGTGATCATGACATGGGAGCAGATGAAGGAGAAGTTTCTAGCCAAATACCAAGATTACTGTCGGACGAGAGAAAGAAAGGAGGAACTATTTAAGATGGTTCAGAGGGAGGACGAAAATTTGGAAGATTTCGTGGAGATATTACAATATAATTTGCAGAGGTCCGATCACCCTAATATGAATAAGGATATTCTTAAGACAATACTGTTGAAAGGGGTACGGGATGACTGTTTAGGCATGTTGAATATGCTTGGTAAAGGGGATATATCTAAGGAATCATATGATGAGATTGTCAACCTCTGTAAGAGATGTTCAAGAGGAGCAGTAAACAGACCAAAAAGCAGGGAGAGTACATATTCGAGAGTCCAAAAATCAGCCAGTGGGGCAACAACAAGAGCCGAAATAGGTAATTTACTTGAAGAATTTAAAACTCAAATGTTAAGCTCTTTTGCTTCACAAATTGATACCTTGCAGATTAAAAAGAAGCAGGCAGAGGCAGAAGCTGCTTTGGCCATTTTCTGCTCTAAATGTAGAGAAAAACCCCCACTAAGGGAATGCCCACTGGACAAGGTACCAATTTGCACCATTTTCGAGAAGGACCATGAGACTCAACAATGCCCTTCTTTACCAGGAATAAAAGCAACACTGCAACCAACTAAAGAAGAAGCTGAAGTAGTTTACTTGCTGACATAAAGGAGGAAATGGCAACCATGAGGACAAGGTACGAATTCTAATATGCCATTTAATCGTTGGAATAATTATCCTTCTTTTCAAGCAAATTACCCGCCCTTCAATCAAATGCAATACCCACCCTTAAACCAAATTAACTTCCCACCCATGCAGCAAACAAACCCTCCCTTTATGGAGCCTACAATGTGGAATCCCTGGTCTCTACAACAATCTTATTTTAATCGTTGGAACCCAAGCTGGACAGCTCAACAAATCCTGTTTCCAAACCAATTCCCTCAGTATCAGCAATCTCTCTCTCTGCCATCAAATGCTCCACCAAATAACCAGACATTGAGACCCCAGCTGCCTGTACAACCGAACCCCAATCCTAATAATAATAATAATAAAGCTGTGCAAGTCATCGATATTCAGAACCAGCTTGTTTTCCCTGTGGAATGTAATGATATTCATTTGCGGTCTGGGAGAATAGTCGAGCCTATTATTGATGATATTACTTCTTCTAACTCGGATAAAGAAGAAACAAAAAAAGATAAATCATCCAATAAGGGTGTTGAAACAGTTGAGCCACCCTCTAATAAAACTGCTGGAATAGCAAAGCCACCATTTCCTGAGCATTTAGCTCTCACTAAGACACCTGAGCTGCTGCTTTTAACCTTCTAGGGGAATTGTAGAATCTGTATGTTAAAATTCCACTCTTGCAAGCACTTAGAGATGTACCAATTTATGCTAGAACTGTTAGAGACATTTGTATCAAGAAACATGGAAGAAAAGCTAAAGATCCCCTTACAGTTCATGTGATGGGTGATCTAACTGCTTTAATGACTGGAAAAACCCCTCCTGTAAAATATGGTGACCCTGGTCATCCTACAGTTACAGTACAGGTTGGAAAAACTCTTGTTTCTAGAGTTCTAGTAGACTTAGGTGCTGCCATAAATATTATGACCCTTGAAACTGCACAGTTATTACAGCTAAAGAATGTAATTAGAGAGACACCAACTATCCTAGAGCTTGCTGACCATTCCACAATCAAACCAGAAGGGGTTATTGAAGACCTAATAATTTCAGTCGAATCTTGGAACTACCCAGCTGACTTTGTTGTGTTACAGACTAAAACGAAGTTGGGGGGACATCCATTGATTTTGGGGAGACCCTGGCTAGGGACAGCAGATGCCTTCATCAACTGTAGATCAAGCTCAATGACAATTTCTAATGGATCTGAAACTAAGCAACTCACTCTCTACCCTCATGCTACACCCATGATTAACAATGATAATTCCATATGGCTAGATTATGTTGATGAGGATACTCAACCCATTTTGACCAATGGACAAGCCTTAACTTTTAAAGACACCACCGAGGATGAAGTAATTAGTAATTTTATTTCTGAACCCTCCTCGGTTACCTCTGAAAAATATGATCAGTTAACTGCAATTTTGGAGCCTGAAACATAGCAAAACCTTAAATCTGAAAATTTATCTCAAACGTCAACTGATATCTCCTCTAGGAGTATAGCAGTAGAAATTGAGCCTGATAAAACATTGAATATAAACCCTAACTTGACAGATGTTGAAACACAACAGTTAATGAAGTTACTTCATGAAAATAAGGAAGCATTCTCATGGGACTACACAGATATGAAGGGGATCTCTCCTGAATTATGTACTCATCGTATCTATATCAAGGAGGGGTCTCGACCAGTTTGTCAACCCTAGCGATGAATGAACCCCAATCTAAGGGAAATTGTTAAAGAAGAACTTCAAAAATTGCTTAATGTAGGGTTCATATACCCTATATCTGATAGTTAATGGGTTTCTCCATTAGTAATAGTACCTAAGAAAAACGGGAAATGGAGAGTATGTGTAGACTATAGAGCCTTAAACAAAGCCACTCAAAAAGATCATTTCCCCTTGCCATTTATAGATCAGGTGCTAGATAGTTTGTTAGGAAAAGAGATTCTTTTCCTTTTTATATGGTTTTAGCGTGTATAACCAAATCAAAATTGCACCCCAAGACCAGGACAAGACCACTTTTACTAGTCCATGGGGAACTTTTGCCTATAGAGTCCTTCCATTTGGACTATGTAATGCTCCAACAACGTTTCAAAGAGCAGTTATAGGAATTTTCTCTGATATGCTTAATGACTCTTTGGAGATATTTATGGATGACTTTACTCCTTATGGTGTGACTTTTGAAGATGCATTACAAAACCTTGAGAAAGTACTTAAACGTTGTATAGAAGCTCATCTTGCTTTAAGTACTGAAAAATGTCATATGATGATGAATGAAGGAATTGTATTGGGACACTTCATTTCATTCATAGGGATTCAAGTTGATCCATCTAAAATACAGGTAACTCAGACCCTTCCTATCCCCAAAACACAAACTGATGTAAGAAGATTTTTAGGACATGCTGGATATTACAAAAGATTTATCAAAGATTTTTCTAAAATAGCTTCTCCTTTGTTTGTGTTACTTACGAAAAATGTTGAATTTAAGTGCACTGATGATTGCTAAAAGCATTTGATGAACTTAAGCATCAGTTGTCTACAACTCCTATTTTAAGGGGACCTGACTAGACATTGCCCTTTAATATATCCTCTGATGCTTTAGACACTGCAATTAGGGCTGTCTTGGGGCAAGAAGAAAATAATCTTCCTTATGCTATCTATTTCATTAGTAAGAACATGACCCCTACTGAACTTAATTACACGGTTACTGAGAAGGAATTTTTAGCAGTCATTTATGCTATTAATAAGTTTCGACATTATATTACTGGTTACCCTACTTTTGTTCATATTGATCACTCGGCCATTAAGAACTTGATGAATAAATCCGTTACAAACGATCGAGTTACCAGATGGTTATTATTACTACAAGAATTTGATATTACAATTGTATATCGACCAGGTAAAGAGAATGTAGTTGCTGATTTCCTTTCTTGGATAAAAGCTGATGATAACACTCCAGTAGATGATTCCTTTCCTGATGAATACTTATTTGCAATATCGGTTCACTCACCTTGGTATGCAGACATTTCTAATTATTTAGTTGCAGGAAAGCTACCATCACACCTGTCACACAGAGAGAAAAGAAGAATTATTCAACAAAGTGCTCGTTACAGCTGGATAAGTGGGTGTCTTTTTCACACTAGATTGGATCAGGAAATTCGGAGATGCATTAGAGAAGATGAGATTTACGACATATTGAAGGCTTGTCATGATGGCCCTTGTGGAGGGCATTTTGCTGATAAGAGGACAACACATAAAGTTCTCAGGATGGGTTATTATTGGCCCTCACTTTTTAAGGATGCGAAGAAATATGTTAGGGCCTGTGATAGTTGTCAGAGAATGGGCCAGCCTAATCATAGAGATGAAATGCCACTAAACCCCTAGGTAATACTTGAACCCTTTGAAAGATGGGCTCTAGATTTTATAGGACCCATCAATCCTCCATACAACCAAAGAGTTTACATACTGGTTTGCACAGATTATATGACTAAATGGGTGGAAGCTAAGGCACTTATTAGAGCTAATGAGGAATTTGTTTTAACCTTTCTATTTGAAGAAATCTTTGTTAGGTTTGGAGTGCCTAGAGAGATAGTCACAGATGGAGGACCTCCTTTCAACTCCCATGGCTTTAAAGCTACACTTCAAAAATATCATATTAATCATAAAATGGCTACACCTTATCACCCCCAAGCCAATGGGTAGGTGGAAAGTACAAATAAAGTCATAGAAGCCATTTTAACAAAAACAGTAAAGGAGAATAGAAGGGATTGGTTTCAAAGGTTGCCTGAAGCATTATGGGCTTACAGAACTAGCTGGAGGAACACTACAGGTTTTTCACCTTATGAATTAGTCTATGGTAAAAGTGTTGTTTTTCCTGTGGAATTTGAAATTAAAACCTTAAGGAATGCTTTAGTTGTTAACCTTGACTTGACTGATGCACAGACAGCTAGGTTGCAGTAGCTTCAGGAATTGGATGAAAAGAGGTTGGATGCCATCCATCAAACAACTATGATACAATAGAAAAGAACCATATGGCATGATAAGACCATTAAGCATAAGCAGTTCCAGAAAGGTAACTGGGATCTGTTGTATGACTCTCGCTTTGAAAATTTTCAAGGAAAACTGCGAACAAGGTGGTTGGGACCTTATGAGATAGATGCCATTTTTCCAAATGGTATAATAAGGCTCCTGACAATTGATGACTCTAGAACACCATTGTTGGTAAATGGATATCGGCTCCGTTTGTACCAGCAACCTATCACTAAGGAGGATTTTAAGGCCACTTGCATGGTAGATTCATATTATGTCTTTTTAGGGGAGCCTGCTACCCCTCATTGTATTCAATTTTTGCATTATATATTTCTTAGAAGATTATCATATTTTAACTAATAATCCCTGTCAAGGGTTACCATGTTACAATTCATTATTTTACAGGCCTTAGATTCGAAGGCTGGCTGAAAAGAACAATTCCATTGCAAGAAGGATCAGATTGCGGTTTGGGAAACATTGCCATTTCACTTCAATTCATAATCTATTCCCTCACACCACCCTTCAGCAACATTTTCTTATTTTTCCTTAAACAACAAATTTTTCCTGTTGCTGAAACACCATTTTTCCTGTTGCTAAAACACCAATTTTTTCCATTGCTAAAACACCAATTTCCTCATTGCTACAACACCCACCTCTCCCATCTTCCCCTAAGAAGCATCAATTTTCCCATTTTTCCCGAGATTCAGGCATCAGTTCCTCTCAAAATACATATCGCTTTTCATAAGAGAGAATCACCCATTCATCTTGATAATTGTGTTCTTTCACTACCACCTCCTCTGAATATAGAAAACCTTTCATACAAATACCCTCATATTTTATAAACCCTTTTTCATAACCATTGGTGATCCATCAATGACGAGATTATATAGTCAACACAACGATCGAAGGTAAAACGTGAGGTATGCGTGTTTATGTGTAAATATTAAACTGTAGTTAATGAGAAGATCCCGATATGATTGCCGAAATCGTCGTACATTAAAACTTATCATTTCAGCCGCAGTTGGGGGGGGGGGGAATACCAAAATTTTGCAATTATTATCCGATATGTCAATCACCGTCATTTTTATCATGACTATGTCTCGTCACCCTGTCTCTGTTTTATTATGTCACAACCTCATTTGCAATATCTTACTCAGTTTCGACTGCAGTAACTCGGTTCTGTACTGTGCATTTTACTAAACCAGTAACAATGGGAGGAAATGCTATTCGAAACGAACTTGGTTCAACAGCTCTATTGGAATTGTATCCAGAAGCATATCAAATCTTTCAGCAAGCAGGCTGGGTGGATTATTTCCGAAGGCTTCAAGGATTTGAATCTCAGCAAGTCTTGGAATTTGCACGAAATTTAAGGGAAGGATACTCTACTATTCAGGGAGTGCGAATTCCGGTAATAGAGGAGGATATAGTGCAATTTTTAGGGCTACCAACCAATGGCATTCGTTGGTTCAGTCATAAACACCTCATTCTGAACGCACAGCAAGATTTTCTTCTACCAGGAGAGCGAGTCGAACAAAAAGGCAGGGGTGTTGCACTTCGTTCATTACCACCTCCATGGCCGAAGGTCACAGAGTTTTTCAAGCACTATTTCACCTGCGAGGGACGCTACCAGGTAGTGTACCAGTATGACTTTGTGTTGTTGAATCATTTAAGACATGGTCATTTATTAAATATACCATACTATCTACTTGGGTGTCTAAAGAACATGTCATTATTCCATGCATGCAAAGTACCCACTCCTATCCCTTACTCACCATCGCCTGGTTCAGCTTCTAATTCAGAGGGGCTTTGCCCTGCAGAATCCTTCTCTCCTTAACAACCCACCCCAGGAAGTCATTGAAGTTCCTAAACCAGCAGCTGAAGACCCGCAGGAAGTCGCTGAAACTCCTCAACCAGCAACCGAAAATCCTCAAGAAGCTGCCAAAATATCTCTAATAGCTGCCGAAACTCCCCAATTAGACGCTGAAAATCCTCAGCATACCCCTGGAATCTCGCAGCAAATTGAAAATCCTTCTATTCAACAGTCGGGGATGTTAGCCTCCTGCTGCAGCAGGGTACTCATCTTTCATGATTGACATTTTTACATGCCAAATATGTCATCCTTTGCATGCTGCAATGTTCCATATTTTCTACAAATGCCAGAAAAGGATGCCAGGAGAAAGTGCCAGTTCAAATGCCACTGTTGTGTTCCAATTTTGATATACTAGTCCATTTTTGAAGAACTTTCGATTAAAGGGAGGTCCAAACAGTTTAATCTTGGTCTCCCTAGGTTTCAATTTTCTGCTTTAGAATATAGAAAATTAAAATCTTTCCAAACAACTTAATCTTGGCAGATTCCTAGATAGGTAGAGAAGCAAGGGTTCTCAACAGCCTAACCTGAGCCCTGGATGAAATAAGTGTAGATATAGATAGGAAGATAGTAAAAGAAAAATTTGAAAAGCTGGGTTTGCTAGCTCAAGTGCACCCAATCCAAAAAGAAGAAAAAATGCTAGATAACTAGGGTGGGTAGGTAGTTCTGAGGTTGCAGAATGATGATTTGTGATAAATTTCATGTTTTCAAGTGTCATACCTGTTCAGGTCACAGTTATCAGGAAGTGGCCATTTGAAGGACTCAAGCGAGGCATGTCTAACTCCCCCTTCTTTCTTCTTCACCAAATCATTCACTAACTTCCCCAAAAGAGGTCAAGATCTGCTTGATATCTCTTAAATCCATCATGTTTCATATCATTTCCCTAGTAAAGATTTGCTTTACTTAAAGAGTGTTCATATGTCCTCTACAAAGTCCTATCCCCCCTTTTTAAAGCCCAAGACCTCTAAACTTAGCGCTTTCTTGTCACAAACCATATTAATTTCTAACTCTATTATATAGCTCCTTGTCTATTTCCCCCTTCCCCTACTAAAAACTATGTTAATAACTCCCCTATATATTTATCCCTTCCCCCCTGGTTGAAAGATAACCATAAGTACACTTGGGAATTGCTAAGTTTGTCTAAAACATAGCAAGAACCCTCATCTTGCCCCTTTAAAACCATCTTCCAATGCAATGGACTCCTTCCAAAGCATGAAATTCTTCCTTTCCAGGTTATCGGACCCTCCCGAGGCCTCAAATACTCTTCAAAAATGTGTATACCTTTCTTCCGATCGCAATAATCCTTGCCGACTGCCTTAACATTCTTCCGATCCCTTTGGATTCCCCTCTGATGCGATTATCATTGTCGCAGGCCTCAAAGTAATGTTGCCCGTTCTTGTCCTCCCCGATGGACGCTCCACTGATACCATCTCACAAATCGACATATCGCAATACTATATGCCACATATATATGCCCACTCCCCTTTTTGTTGATGCGATATCACAAGCTGGCAATCAGTCGTCGCAAGAATCATGTTCCCTAAATGCATGCCGCTTCCTCTTGCCCCGACGCGACATTTCCATCGCATCAAAGGAGCATATCGCATAAAAAATGATTCCTCGCAGCATGCCTCCATTCATTCATATATTTCACTTAAAACATGATTTATCATTAAAACAGGTTTCACTACAAAATCATCGCAGATCGCAACATTTCAGTTGCCGCTATCGCATCGCAAAAGCATATAGGGCACCGCACCATCTAACACTCTGCCACGTCACCCTGCCATGTCACCCTGCTAACGTCATCCGCCGTACCAGGACCCACCGCTGATGTCATGCTAACGTCACCCGCCAAAGAAAGGCGCGCAAGCGCAAAAAAGCATCTTAGGAGGCCCGAATTCAAATTCTGAGGCAGTTTTCGATGCACGATTAGCGCTTAGCGCTAATCGTGCATCGCTACGGGAAATGGACCATATTGGGGAATATTTGGGGAATCTTTTGATTCCTCAGCCATTTTTGCGCCGAAAAGAGCAGAAAAGGCTCGATTTTGCAGTTTTAAACGTATCAAAAGAAAGAGAAAGACCCGGTTCAGGCATTAAAGAATATCAGAGCAGATGTGAAGCCAAAATCCATGTCAAAGAGTATCAGTGTCGCAGCGAAGTGTATTAGTGAAGATCTTCTCAGGGCTCGAGGCGAATAAAACATTAAAAGAAATTCTTGAAAGTCAAGAAGCAGTTAAGGAACCATTCAAAGCTCATCATCACAATGACTGCGTATTAAAACTCACATAAGATCAGTAAACCAAAGCTCAAAGCTCAGTTATTGCAATAGCACTGCACCAAGTCACAGAGGACACTACATTAGCTTTTTTGATCCAATTGTTTCTGGCGCAGCTCAATAGATATTTTATTTGCATTTAATTTCAGCACAAGTTTAGGTTTCAAAAACCTTTTTCCCGCAAACTTGTTTAGGTCGGTTGTAATAAATACTTCTGGATATTTTACCTATAAAGAGGGCCCTGAACAATGTAACAGGGGGTTGGTTGGTTGTTTTTGTAGGTTGTATGTTTTGCTTGAGCAGAGACTCGCACTGTATATTTGATAATTTTTATAATCAAAGACTGCTTACGAGCTCGGAGAATGAATTATGTATTGTGTTTAATGGTTGAAGAGTGACTGTGGAATTCTTGTGCTGATACATGACTCAATAAGTGTTTCTTACCTCTGTCTTTCCATTCATATATCATTATCTAAGCAGCAGAAAGAAAGATTAGCTTAGAACTTGTTTAATTGCACTCTATGCTCAATTTCTGTTGTTTCTTTATGTTTTTCATCTATTTTAGGCATAAATATGAATTCCATCTGGCTCATATTTCCCTAGTCACCATGTATGACAGTTATCTAGGATTCTTAAACTACCCCTAGATAGAGCTTCATCTTCCTTCCCTCTGTTAAGCTAATTGAGAGATTCTTAATTGCCTCTCATTCCTTACATTTCACTCCATCTCTTTAGCTTGAAGGTTTGTTTCATGTGCAGCTACCTTGCTCCATATTCCTCTTATGATCAAGAAAGCTTACCTACGGTCCTACTCCTTGACTCCATGCCCAATGGTTTGAAACTTATCACTCTATGCATGCCTCTCTGCTTGAACGCATCTTCCTTCCATTCAAACACCATCCAAACCTAAACAAAACCCACTAAACCCAATAGCTAGCCTAAAATCATCATCTACAAAGCTAAATCATTAAGAGAGAGCCCTCTCTGATTACAGGTGGGCTAGAACCTGTAATCCAAAGATTGGTTTGTGGTTACCTCGGCCATATCCCTTCAGGAGCTTAGGGACAACTTGAGTGATAGCAGGGGAGTATCTTTGATTCCTCAAAAATTCCACCACCCGCAATAGTCAATCCACTTGACCCCTCCCCCGTACCTACTCCATCCCTTAACTTACCTGAATCATCCATTCCCACGGTCCATATCCCCAGTGATGATTCAGATGAAAATATCCCCATTGCCAAGCTAAAAAGGAAAAGACACGAAAAGGCTGCACCCTCACTAAAAAGACAAACAAGAGCCTCAATTAAAGAAGCTGCTACTACTGATGACCCTCCTACCCAAAGGAAAAATGTTCATAAGAGAAAAACCACTACTCTTCCTGCCTTCTTGCCTCGAAGACGAACGAGGATGTCTTTTGAAGCAGAAACTGAGACCATCACCCCAAATTCCCCACCCATTATCCTGAAGCCCTATACCTCGCCACACCCCCAAGGCCCTGAATCCTTCCCTTTCTCACCCTCAGGTACCGAAATGCAATTTGCTCAGGAGTTTGTGACATCGTTCCTTTCAAAAGATGTAGCCTCCCCACAAGAACCAGTTGCTGATCTATCAAAAGTAGACACTCAAGACGATGTATAGCATGTAGCTGCTCCACAAGAACCAGCTACAAACCTAACAGGTGTTACACAAGAACCACCTGTTGAGGAACAAGAGATAGACAACCTAGATGTAGCTGCTCCATAAGAACCAGCTACTGACCTAACAGGTGTTACACAAGAACCACCTGTCAAGGAACAGAAAGCAGATGACCTAGAGGTAGCTGTTACATAAGAACTAGCTAGTAGTCCAGTAGGTGCTACATAAGAACCACCTGCTGAGGATGCAAATGATCAAGTTGCCACTGAACAACGATCCTCCCATCCATTGGAACCTACAACTACTACAGAAGGCCCGGCTACTTTAGCCTCCCTTCAGGAAGAAAATGAGTTTTTGAAATCTGAGATTGAGGTTTATAAGCACGAGTTAATGATGGCAAGAGAAGCCCATGAAAGAGAACGCAATCTATATATTTTAGCTCAGGTAGCATCTGCAGCTGAGAGAAGTGCAGAAAAGGATATATATAATGAATATATGTGTGGCCAGTGTGGTGATCTCTATTCTCGAGCTGGATATAAGATAATTGAAGTCCCAGTGCCTACCCCCACCCACGCGTCTACTCCTATCATAGTTAAAAAGGAACGCCCTGCTGTTACACAAGAACCAACAGGGCCTTCAAAGACCTCTGAAGAAGAAATAAAACCACAGGTACCCCGGCCTACCCCAGTTGTTAAAGCTGAAAAACCAGCACCAAAGTCTTCGAAGAATGTCTTCACTCAGACTGAACCCTGGTGTGCAAGGACTGTCTTCACTCAGACCTCCAGTTTTCAGGAACTGAGGGATACATGGAAGAAAGAGTATACTCTATCACAAGAAAAGGCATTACAGGAACATAAATCAGTGTGGCAGAATCATGTATATAGAAATTGGGAAGTCCTAAAACAGTCTCGTGCACAGCACAAGGAAAACAAAAGGCTAAAAACCAGACTGTCTCTTATCTTTGACCTGGTTCAAAGATTACTTGCCACTAGAAAACCTTCCTTTAACTATTATGTGTTTTTAAGGGAACACCTAGCGTTCTTCCAAGTGAAAGCAATCAGAGATGGACGACCCCATGAGGTGTCTACACCTCAGTAGTTTATTGAAACTTTTGTAGAAGCATCAATTAGTGAACATAATTTGTTATGTGAACTCTATCTTCATAATGAGGCCATGTCTGAAGATAGGAAGCTTAATTTGATTCCTCTCATTGGTGACATTCAAATTAGGGCCTTTGTTTCTTTCCTGGCCAATCAACTTATGTGGGAAAATGCTTTCATGTCAGTAGCACACAATGAAGAGAACTGCCTTCTCTGGATCCGAGCTGAGCCACAGAATGCCGCTGCTTTTATTGTTGAACATCGACGGGTTTTACAAGAGCCAGGGATGACTGAGCATATTAGAGAACTACAGGCAGCAGTCTTAAAGGATTGCCAACATTATGTCAAGACTAAGGGAACTCTGGCCATACAAGCAAATAATCTATTTTGAGAGCATTGTCCTAAGGAGAGGAGATAATATCATCCTTTTAACCCTCCAAATCTTCAAACAACAATATCAAGGTTACCTAATTATGTGAAATGCATGCAACAGTGTGCCAAAAATTGGTTGGGTTATCACTTCCACTTCCCTCTTCTTTGGCTGCCAGCACAACAATATAAAGCTCACTTCATGTTGTCCAAAAAGGAGGAGCTTGTAGCATGGCAGAGAATTCAGAATGCCCAAGGTTTTAGAAACATGGCTAACAACACCTTCTATTCTTACTGTCTAAGTAATTTGCATTGTACATCCCAGTATTCCGACTCCGACTCAGAGTAAAAGTTGCATGGGGACATGCAACCATTTCATTTGGGGGGGATGTTAGGACCTCATTTTGTCTCTTTCTGACTATACATTTTGTTATAATGTCACCCTGTTCAACCCATATTTGAAAGTCCTTGTTAATGTTTTGACTCAATTATTCCAAAGGTATGCAGTGATTCTTCTCATCACTATACGTTTAATTTAACATATAATCATGTTATCTTCATAGTTAATCTTTGAATTTTTAGTTGTTGAAACAGTTAAAGAATGATGTGCAGTCCGCGTTGTTGAAACTGCCTGGAGTTTGCAATACTATTTTTTTGCAGTTGCTGAAACAGTGGAAACGACACGCAAATCTCGAAGCTGAAACAATTGAGATTTGCATTCCAAATTTGAGAGCAACAACGGAACCAGATTGATCACTGAGGAAGCTGTTACATTGGATGTAACGTCAATGATCTAAAGACAATATTGTTGTAACAACATTTTGTTGACGGGAAACTAATTTCCCTATTTTTGTATAATGGGTTAAACGGAATTTTACAATGTAAATCTTTTGTAATAGATGTCTGCTCTTTATAAAAGAGGAGACATCTACATTAGGGGGGAGGAACAAACTGTGGGAGAGGCTGAGTTGAAGAGACAGGACTAGAATCTTTTCTTTCTGTAACATGACATATTGATGGATGAATAAAGCTCTTGTTTTGAACATATTTTTCTAGTTCTCGTCTCCTCGGGAATCTTGTGAGAAGGACAGGGCCCACCTTCATCACAAGATTCACCCATTATATTTCTGCAGTGTGTTGAGTGTGTGTTTTGTTCATAATTTGTTAACAAGTACTGTTTTCTGGATATTGTTTTACCTTTGTTGAAACTCTGTTCCTTTCTTAATCAATTGTTGCATTGGTTAAAGTTATTTCATGAGTGTCTCACCAGTGATTAAGTTTATAGAGTGAATTGGCAAGCTAGATAAACAAGGGCAGGCGCTGAAGATTCCCGCTCCGGGGATAGGGTCCTGATCCTCTGTTACAGCATAGCCATTGCTTTCTTTTGCAGATTTATTTCTTTCTGTTGAATTATTCCTTGAATGAAATTAAGAACTTCTTAATAAGATATCTGCAATAGAGTATATTTGTTGTAACATAAAGTGGAGCTTTAGTTATTAAAGCAAGGTGTGATTTGTTTGTACTAAAACTTTTAATGCTTTTAAAATTGAGTACATATAGTACAAAATCACCTTTGAAATAACCAGACTTCCCTGGGTTGACAATTGATGTAGCACTTTAATCAGCAATTAAAGTGACCAACAGGTGCATCCATGGATGAAGACACACATTCAAAATCATGGATGGCAGGTTCACCAACAATGTTAGGAAAGAGAGGAGGGGGCTCGGATGGAAGGGAGTCATCCTTCGCTGAGTGTTGATGCTCAATCTCCCACTCATACTCTTCATGAATGAATATGCATGTTGGTTGTGAAACACCAACTCCATCAGTGGGTTGCTCCTCGTTCACAAGTGAAGAGTCCAGAATAGTCAAACACAAGACAACATCGTCCGGAGGAACACCCAGGTGTGAACACGGAGGTCATAGAAAAGAATGCATATGAGGGACTCGAAGGACTCACAACCACATCTGCATGAAAATTGAGTGAAGTGATGTTGGGAGGGTGTGAAGGATGAACAGGTGTGTGAGCATGATCCTCAACATCACTGGGCAGTGGTGGAGCTATTGAATAAGAGGAAGGCAAACAATCAGTTGAGACAGTGCCCACTTCCATATGAGATTGCGCAGCTCCATCAATGAAGAATGTTGAGTGAGGCTTGATCTCAAACTTTCTCTTGGGACGGCCATATTTCTTAAGGCAGTACTCGAACGGGTCCCAAAGATAAGAAAATTCCATCTGGCTCCTCGGAGCTTGAAAATGCAAGTCATGGAACCGTTGCCAAAAATCAATAATGGATTCATGCGGAACCCTCTGTCATTGTAACAGTTTCTGGTCAAGATGGTCTGGATCAAAATGATATAACATGTCTTCAATAAGATCACATAAGTGCTCAAATGAGTGCATGGTGTCAGTCAGTAGGCTACGAATACAACGAAATGGAGATTTGCAAAGTGTGTATGCAAGCAGCAAATGAGCTTGTTCGTCAGAAAACTCATCTTCCTCATGAATCATGGAAAGAAATTTATGTAAGTGCTTAGGCCATGCCACTTCGCCTTCACCATCATACGTGTGAATGGACAAGAGATAGAAAAGCTTCCCCAAGATGGAGACATCTTTACGATTTGAAAAACACCTCAAGGGAAGAAGAGTGCAAGACTCCATGAAAGATATGAAAAGGTTCAAAACTGGATGAGAGGACATAGTTTGTCATCAGGACCTCCTTCTAGCGCCATAAATGTTGACGGTGTTGGACCCGCCAACATGTCAAGGGGATCTCCCCGGTAAGAAGTCCCAATTAGACCTCAGACCATTTGGCGTAGGAGTCCCAGTAGTGGGTAGTAAGGTAATGCCTTGATCGCGATGTCACATAGAGGAAAGTAAGACAACTCTGTCAGTAGCAAGGGTGTGACTGATGCAGTCAGTCAAGGAAGGTGTATGAGAGGTTCTAACACTTCAAAAGGGGAAGGAGGTGAAGGTGAGTTCCAGGATGAAAAGTATCAGTCCCAACTTGGTTAGGAACACACAACACAAAGAACATGCACAACTTCTGGCGGAGCATTCCACTCGGATACGGTAGTCACATCATACAAGGTAAGATAAGATGTACAACACTCACGGATCAGTTCGAGACGAGTGTAATGGTTGTTATAGCAAGGTTCAAGTGAAAGTTCTGTCTGATGTTCGATAGAGCAGTCGACATGGATGTCGAAAACATTAACAACATATGCAACACATTAACAACAAGATTCATATAATTGCATGTGAATCAGTTCATACACAAGTATGTAAGTTAAACAACATATATCATTAAAGAAACCGGAGCAGTCCAACTACAATAACAACATATGCATGAAAATGTGTTGGCTCTTATTATATAAATAAGTGTAAGTCACAATCATATAATACATCCATATAAACTTGCTAGCCCCAACAGTGGAACGTTACAGCCACATCCACCTGCTCCTCCATAGAGATGTACTAGCTTCGTGCAATGGAGAAGCCAAGGCGCGTTATAATACTGTCCAAGCCTTCTTCAATATATTCTTAGTAGAAGCTTGGCTGACCAAAAGCTTTTACAATGAGTTATGAGGGACTATTTATAGCAAAGGGTGGGGTGACCCTTGACATTCCCCTTTGTGACAGTTCAACTGCCCTCATGACTCTTCACCTACTCTATGACTGTTACATCCAACCATTGACACTTGACTTACACTTGACATGACTCAACATTACAATGCACATGTACTCATGTGAGACAACATGGCTTGAGAAAGCCTTGCAAGACATCATTGACACTTGGTCCACTACGATGAGACCAACTCTTTGACATGCTTCTGATGGTGAAGGTGGTGAGCTGATGCCAATCTTGGTCGTCCCTGATGGTGTGCATGCACCTCATGGTGACATCTTGCTAAAGCGCACTCTTGCCTCCATTGCAACTGGCGCATTGGTTTTCCCCCTTCATCCAACTCATCTACTAACATGCGCATGGACTTCTTGGGTATGGTTGAACTAGAAACACACTAGTGCATAGTGTCCATGCTGATATTCAAGTGTATGCTAGTAGTCATGCACATCAACTTGTCGAAGTACATGTTCATCCCCAATTGGACTTGCTTCTTGTCTTTTGGTGAGTGTGTTGAATGGTTGGATTGCATGCGTGCATTCAATGACATGCATGCTGCTGAATCCCTCGCATGCGATCAATGACACTACTCACCATGTCTGCTCTGTGTCAGCTGTTGGGATGGATCCTTAACTTGTACCTACGCAGTTTCATCCGTGAGTGCATGTTGTGCCCACTATTGTTCCTGTTCCTTTTGTAACTCATTCGTCTATCTGTGTACCTTCATGTTCTTCCTAAGTTGTCGTTTCAGCACATGCAACTCCTTTTTTCTATCTTCTGCCTTCGCGTGATCTTCATGTCACGCTGTCACTTCATAGCTTAAGTCTCCAAAGTTGCTTTCATCATCAATGGACCTACTTGAGCTTGCAACCTTGTTCCACCTCTATGTTGTCAATAACCCTCCTATTGCATTCATTGCATTTGGTATGCTATCTTCAGCTGATGTTCATGATGTTGCTTGCTATGATGTTGTTGATGTCATATCTTTATGTATTTGTCTACAAACAACTTGATGTCTTCGTGGGTAGGCAAGTCCATGGACACTTGATCGACTGCATCCCTAAGTGTGCTCTGAACGGCGTCTTCGCCTTTGCTCTCCTGGAAACCATTGTACATGTACTGCTGAGAGGCAAATGAACACCTAGGATACCTGGAGACATGGAAAAACTCCTAGCAAGAAATTTGTGAGTTGAAAACCAAAATGAATGTGAGAACTGACTTGCAACATACTCTGGTGCATGATCATGAAGGTTGTGAAATTTCGACCAGAAGGTCAGGAGACCGATTGCCAAGACTGCACAAGGCACAGTGTGGGCTGTTGAGAGACTGACTGACTACTGGAATTGCAGAAGGCATAGTCCAGTCTAGTTGCTGACAGTTGGGATTGTGCAATGCACAATTCCAGCTGGGAAGAACTACTAGCCTAGGGACAAATTTGTGCAAATTCTTGGGCCAAGCAGCCACTATCCTCCATAAATGCGTAAAACAGTCCTAGAGGCTAGTGCTAGGCAGGAAAGCACAAATATGGAGAGGAAGGTGAGCCTTCTTTTCCTAGATTGCGCAATGTAGCCTTAGTGAAGGCAAAGCCCAGACTAAGGTTGGCCCGACTCACAAATGGACAACTGAAAGCAAGTAAGTCAATGAATGCATTGGGACACTAAGTGATAGCAAAAGTGATTAACAGTGCATGCAAAACATGAATGAAAGATTCAACAAATAGATCAACATGCATGTGGGTGAGGCAGTTTGCTAGTTGGGCGAATGTCCATGCAAAACAGTTTCATGCATGCGACAACTGTGAGATAGCAATGAACATTGCAACAGAGCTAGGACAAGCTAGTATGTATGTAAATGACTAGTATGTATGTAAATGACATCCAGTGTTCAAAGAAATCAAGCAAACAATACTCCCACAAGCGAAAACACAAAAAGCTACAGAAATGCAGCACAAGGCATGGGAAGCGTTCTTACCCGAAAACAACTGAGTTGAATGTGTTGACTACTCCTAGATGTGATGTGGGATGTCAAAGTTGCAAGGTTTATGTGAGGAATGAGCTCTGCAACGTCCGGTTGATGAGTTTTTATAACATTGAGGTTGTGATGCGCATGCCGCGAATCTAGGGGAAGCTGCACTTGGTGGGAGGTTTCAGAATTGCTCCTTGCATGTAACATCCAACTGCTAAACATAGATCCCTGAAATAAGGGATGCATTTGCATGCTGCCTTGGGAGAAGCAACCCATGCATGTAAGTCTGGTTTGCTCAATCCTGGAGGGAACCGGTCAACTCAGTTGCACATGCAAGAGACTGCTTGATTGTTGGAGAAAAATGTGCATTTCTGGCTGGGAGCTGGGCTCACTGCCTAAGAGATTTTAGCAATTTCTAGGTAGAGCAGCTGACTGGTGCCTAGATTTGCGCAAATTCTGGGCTGATCAGCCTTGTTGGGGAAATTTGCGCAAATGCTGCTGGGAGTGTTGGCAGGCAGGATTGCGCAATCCTAGAGCCCAACAGGCTGCTAGAGAGGATTGTGCAATTTCTGGATGGAAGGTTGGTTTCCCTCCAAAAATGCACAATTTTCAAGGGAAAGCTGCTCAGCCTGTAGCTGGACCAAGTCTGGGTGAACAGCCTATGAGGGGAATGGATCAAGTTGTGGCTGACAGGCTGCCTTTGTGCAAGAAAGACACTGAAACTTGTGAACTTGACGAAGCAAGGAAAGTTGTTGTGAAGGTTGGAAGGGAGGCTCCAAACGAGGCTAAGGCTAAATTTTGGAGGGTGGTTGTAGCCGCTACAACACACTTCCATTGCACTCTTCTATCGTTTTCCATGTACCTTCTTTGAAGTTGTAAACACAAGTGATAATTCTAAATTCTACGAACTTTTGCTAACAAATGAGCTTGCAGACACTAACTTTTCTGTCGAAGCCGATTGTTGTATACAAATTCCTCCAGGATCTAGACACCGCAAGAAGGGTCAAAATCTTGGACTCATGGGGAAAGAGAGAGTTAAAACCAATAACTTATACTTCTCGTTGCACAAATGCGTTAAGAGCCCTTGGAAGCGCGTGTTTTTTTTAGCAATTCGAGCAAAGAGATGAATTTTTCTTGACTATTTTGGTTGTTGGTGGTGCGCAGGTCCCGTTGAATGATTGCTTATTCTATGTTACATAATATAGTCTATGGTGTCGATCCCACCGAACCATGGACAACAAGAAGGCCCTCTTGGATGTGATCAACAAGGCCTTCAGCCATGCAACCTCGGAGGCATCTAGATTCATCTCGAAAGAGGAACTTACCTCATCAATTAACCTTTGCATCACCCAAGTGAGGGGCCAAAATCCTCTACATGGTCTTTGCATCTCCCATCCCCAAATGCGCATGAATGCAATGTAGTGCCTATTTCAAGAATGCTTGAAGATCACCCACGAGCCAAGAAAAGGGGAACAAAAACCAGATTATAAAGCAAGCAATTCCACAGTAAACTTCCTTCACTTAAATACTTGATATAAATGAAATAAATCACAAAAAACCTATGATATTGGGAACTGTGTTACAATATGGACATAAAGAGAAGAATTTTGATTGTCAAGGTGTGCTTGCTGAGGGGGTGTTGTCAAGGTGTTCTTGTTGTGGGGGTCCCTGATTCTGGTGTGGCTTGCTGGGGAGGATTTTGTCCATTGGATTCTTTCGATTTATCATCAGAGGATTGTCTATCATCTTTTTCGAACTGCCTCATGTCATTGATCATCTTCACCACGTCTTGCATTCCAGGTCTCTAATCAGGCACTATAGCAACGTAGGCCATGGTAATCTTGAGCAACTGGACCATATCCCTTTTTATGTTTTGGTACCTCATTAATTCCATGTTGAAAACCTCTATGTTTTGGTACCTAATTAATTCCACGTCCAAAACCTTTATTGTACACTCCTCACAAACCAAAGATTGTACCCATCTTGGCAGATCGATGCCCTCGTCATTAAGAGAGGCATGGTTAGCAGCCTTGCCTATGAGAAGTTCTAGGAGTAGAACACCGAAGCTGTAGACATCAGATTTCTGTGTGACCTTACCAGTTTCTATGACCTCCGGGGCTCTATAACCAGTGATGTGATTTGTTGCTGCTGCAACGCTAAATAATGGAACTAGGCCAAAGTCTAAGAGGCATCCATCCAAATCGGACGTTAACAGAACATTGGATGACTTTATGTTCCCCTGGGTGAATTTTCCTCCGCCTTCTTCATGGATGTGGGAGATGCCCCTTGCAACACCCAAAGCAATCCACATCTAGAGGTTTTGGCCACACTGAACATAGGAATCAAACCGTTGAGTTGATTGTTGGCCACATTGAAGATAGTCAAGTTTGGGACGTTGAGATTGGGTATGCTTCCACTCAGTGAATTATTCTGCAATAAGAGACCAGTGAGATGCGTGAGGCTATTCAAGGAAAAGGTAATAAACCCATTCAAATGATTGAAGGAAAGATCCAGTGGATTCAAGTGCCCCCATTAAGACAGAAATGGAGGCAATGGCTCATAAAACAAGTTATGTTGAAGATAGATGCTTCTCAGAGCCTTGGTTGCAAGGTATGAAGGCAAAGGACCGGTGAGAAAATTTGATCTCAAGGAAATAACTTTGAGCTCCGTGAGACGCCCCAGAGTTCCAAGGGGATTTGTCCAAAGAGTCCCATGCCCGACAATCTAACTTCCCAGATAGGATCCCTGTTACTATTGCAGCTCACTCCAACCCAAGTACAAGTTGAACTATTGGCATTCCAATTCAACCATTCCAGTTCAACCTTCGCCCATGGGGAACCTTGCTGATAAAATCAAGAAGGGCTTGTTTATCGCCCGTTGGCTCCCCTTAACCACGACCACTACTAGCACCACCATCAAGAAACCATTCAAAAGTTGCCTTGGATTCCCCATCTGTGGCCAATACATCATAGCAAGCCAAACACAGAGACACACACTTGCTTCTATTCTTCTCTCCCAGTCATGCTTCTGTAAAATGCCCAACAAACCCACATTGCAGAGAAAAAGTTGCCGTAGACGGGTAACCTAATTGTGTCTCAGCAAAGCTCCGATCTGCTCCATGACAAACACTAGCGATAGTTGCGAGTTTGACTTCTTGGAACATCGAATTGCCATATGTTATGAGAGTTGTTTCGTGGGGCCGCAAATATGGTTCCAAAAATACGAGAAAGAATATAATAAAGTGCAAACCAGGGCCCACTTAGACTCACTTGCTAATAACACGCTAACGCTGATGACACTATGAGATGGATCATTAGCTCGCTAGTTTATATTTAGCCATTTTTTAGAGTGACGTTGCCTTAACAATGGCAGATGTCAGCTATCTCTACTAAGGTTTGACATGTAGAGGTTAAATCCTTGGAGTAGTTAGAAAGTAGATTCTACTTACAAATTCCCTGAGAACCAATATCGATAATTGCTATATCTAGCATTTCATGTCCTTTGGCATTATGGTCACGAACCAAGTAAATTATAGGCATTCCAACTGTAGATTTAATTGAATCTTCAAAATCTTGTAATCCCAATTCTTTCAACCACGAAGGTAATTGATTTTTTTCTAAAGTTGTTTTCTCAATATATATTGTTGTATAACTACATTGGTACTAGACTGGTCTGGGACTTAACTGTTGTTGGGTGGGAAGTAAGCTACAAGGAAGAGTTCATCCCCAACGCCAAGGGTTGTTACACTGTAATTATTCAAAAGGAGAAGAAAATCACAACATATGAAGAAGTTGTTTGTAATTCCTTCAAAATTGGATAGGTGGGACTTATGGCTAGTGGAATCTCGTAGGAGGACTCATTGTGTGGCCTAAGAATGGGTAGCTAGGCTCTAGGACCTTGAAGGAGATCACTCTCGCACTTTGACAGAAATCCGGCCCTAGCAACACCTTATGGCAGAAACAAGATAGATAGCCGAGTGTGAAGAATGCCTTATGGAGCTTGCATTGAGAAGTTCAGCAAACCTTATAGACATCCATTGAATAATAAGCTCTATTGGTAGTGAGATGATCTTCTAATTTTTTTTATATATATCTTTACACCTTAAAAGACAATTGCTAATTTAAAATATATTAAAATCATATCTATGAATAAGCGACCATCGTTGAAATGGCATAACAGTGAAGAAAGGGTCCTAATACCGCCGGAACGCCACTGTAAATGGAAAAAGGCGGTGTAATACCACCGGAATATAATTGTACGGAGAAAGGGCAGGGGTACAGCTTCACGGCATTTTGTTGTGAGAAGTGACACGTGGTAAATTGGGTGGCTTTTAACTGCCGACGATGGTCGGTGGGGAGCCGTCCCCAGAAAGAACACCGAAGTGGTTAAAATGTAAAACAAAATTCAATAACCCACGCAATAAGCTATAAGAAAGTCCTCTTTTGACCATAATAATTACGCAAAAGCCACGACTTTGACGAGAAAATTACTACGAAGATTCCAAGTCTATAACAAAAAAATCGGTATTCATTATTTTTAAGATTAGGTAAACTACCCTTTGCTTTTTAAAATATTTTTTTTTGTAAATTTAAAAATAAATAAAAAATAAAGTATTATAAGCACATTTAAAGTTAATTTAATTTAATTTAATTGGATTAGTTATCAAGTTTATTTTTGAATCTTCCTTGTAATAAATTTCCTCTAAAATGTCTAATTTCAACTTTATAAAAGTCACCATTCTTAATTCACTCGATTTTGTTAAAATTTCATTGGAAAAAATTTCTCTCAAATTTTCTTTTGATTATTTAATTTAACCCTATAAAATTCAAAATTTGTATTTAATTGGAAGGTCAAATTTTTTATTTGATCGACTAGTGTAAGTCTGATATAATTTTAAAAATGATTATTTTCTATTTTTTTCACTATTCTTATTTCATTGGAATTTTAATTTTTTTCATAATTTTATTAAAATTTTATAGAATTTTCAAGGAGATTTTTTTTTAAATTTTCTTTATTTTTTTTTTTTCTATATTGTTTATATAAATTTAGGAGTTTGGTGACAGTTATATCCACTAAATATTTATATCAGGAAAATTTACCCAAAAGGATCACTTTTTGTTGGCTCAATTATGGAGCATGACCCTCAGGATATCATGAGAATTAAACTCATGACTTCTCAATTCTCTTTTCATTTATATAAATTCTTATTTAGCTAGAATTTTGGTAAAATTTTAAAATTATTTTATTTTAAATAAAATTTTAATGTGAAAATCCCACAAGATATAGAGCAGATAGTGACAGGGTGTTATATTAAGGTACTTAGTGGTGTAAAGGTCACTAGTTCCAAATTCCGTGGGGAAAAAATTCAGCCATGCTAGTTGAGGTCAAGTCAGATCCCTAGGTGGTTTTGATGACATAGATTCCATTGTTTCTCTACACCAAGAGAACTTCTCAGAGCTCACAGATTTTGTCAATGCATCTGCAGTATTCTTCAAAGTGTCCACCTTTACCAGCAACACCTTTTTGTCTTCTATCATATTCGTCACAAAGTGATACTGAACATAAATGTGCTTTGTCTTTGAATGGTAAGTAGGGTTATTTGCCAAGAAAATTATACTTTGGCTATCATAGTCTATTCTTATATCTCCATGTACTAACCCCATACTTGAACACAATCTCTGCAACCAGACTGCTTCTTTACTTGCATGAGTGGCTACCATGTATTCTACCTCTGTAGTTGATAATGCCACTATAGATTGTTTCTTACTCATCCAGCTGACTGCACCTCCAAATAGGTTAAACACATACTCACTTGTAGATCTTCTTTGGTTCCAGATCTCCAACCCAGTCTACATCAACAAAGCCACGAATATCCAAAACTCTGTCCAATCTTGGTCTTCCTTGGTAACACAAACCATAATCACTAATGCCACGCAAATCCCTGAAGACTCGCTTCATTGTTGTCCAATGCTCCTTCCTTGGTTTTGACATAAACCTACTCAATACTCGCATCGCATGTGCAATGTCTGGTCTAGTACAAACGATTGCATACATCAGGCTTCCAACTGCCCTTGCATATGGAACACGAGACATGTCCTCTTCCTCTTCTTGTGTCTTGGCACACCGTTCAACAGATAACTTTACACCTACAGGAATAGGAAGCGTCACTGGTTTACTATCTTGCATATTAAACCTCTGTAGTATTGTCTTGACATACTTCCTTTGGTTTAACCAAAGCTTCCTCTTTGCCCGATCTATTTTAATTTCCATGCCCAAAATATAGTTTGCAGCACCAAGATCTTTCATCTCGAATTTGGAGGACAATTGGGTCTTAAAATCCTGGATAATTTCTTTGTCATTTCCAACCAGCAACGTATCATCCACATACAAGACCAGATAAATAACATGGTCACCAATTAATTTAAAATACACATAGTGATCTGCTTTGCTTCTGGTGAAGCCAAATCCCCACATAAATGTATCAAATTTCTGATACCACATCCTTGGTGACTGTTTTAACCCATACAGAGACTTCTTTAACTTGCATACCAGTTCTTTCTTACCCTTCACCGCAAAGCCCTCAGGTTGCTTCATGTAGATTTCCTCTTCCAAATCCACGTGAAGAAATGCTGTCTTCACATCCATCTGTTCTATCTCAAAATCAAAAGCAGCAGCAACAGATAAAAGTAATCTAATAGAAGTTACCTTGGCAACAGGAGAAAAAATATCACCAAAATCAATTCCCAGCACCTGAGAATAACCTTTTGCTACCAACCGAGCTTTGTATTTCTCCACCTTCCCTTCTGCATTTGTCTTCTTCTTGAACACCCATTTGCTGCCAATGGGTTTCCTTCCGGCCGGCAACTCCACCAGATCCCAAGCCTCATTTTTGTGCAAAGATGCCATTTCATCAACCATGGCCTCTTTCCAGAGTTTTCCATCCTCTGAATCCACTGCTTCCTTCACAGTTCTGGGATCATCATTAGTAACAGGCAAAGCAAAGTTTGAACAGAAAGCAGATGGACTATACCTTTCTGGCTGTCTTCTTTCTCGAGCTGATCTTCTCACAGCCGGAGTTTGTGGCTCTTCATCTTC
>APFE030028077.1:0-14454 GCA_000404065.3 Pinus taeda | reverse complement strand
GACTACACCAGAATGTGTTGGGTTTATTTATTGAAGAACAAATCTGATGCTTTTCAAACATTCAAGAACTTTCATACATGGATTGAAAATGATGCACAATCTCATATTGGCTTTATTCGCACTGATAATGGAAAAGAATACACTTCAAATGAATTTGAAAACTATCTTCGCCAACATGGGATCAAACATCAAACAGATGTGCCTTATAATCCCCAATAGAATGGAGTATCTGAGAGAATGAATAGGAGAATATTAAATATGGTATGCTCCATGATGCTTTTCAAAAATGTAAAATTGATGTTTTGGGCTGATGCAGTTTTATGTGTTATATATGTAAAGAATAGATGTCCATCTAATGCTATTAGAAATAAGACTCCTTATGAAATGTGGTATGGGCACATTCCTTCGGTAAAGCATCTCAAGGTCTTTGGTTCCACATGTTATGCCTTGATACTAAAGGTACATAGAAACAAACTTGGTGCAAGAAGTCGTAAGTGTATCTTCCTAGGGTATTCAAACACCTCCAAAGAATATTGTCTCTATGATGAAGTCAAGAAAAGGTTTTTTCTACCTAGAGATGTAATCTTTCTTGAATCATCCAAAACTGATAATGTTGTTGAACGAAAACTTCATTTCTTGGATAGATTCGCAAATGCAGAAACATTTGAAGAATTTGATAATCAAATTCCACATCTTGAAGGAGGGATTCCTATACTAGATCAACCTGTGGAATCTTCTTCTCAAGCACTCTCTACCCCGCATGAAACTCCAACAATGGATGATACTTTGAGTGATGTGATTGACAGAATTGGGAGACTCAATCAACGGAGCAGCCTAGACCATCTGAGAAAGGTCCCCCAAAGTGGCTGACAAAGGCACTTGAAAGTGTTCATCCTAATGAGATTGGAAATACATGAACTAGAAATTCAAACCAGAAAAATGGAGGTGATGTAGATGACTTTGATTCACTTGTTGATATGGATGTTTCTTATCATTGTGAATTGAATTTGTCTACAAATTTTGAACCAACTTCCTTCAAAGAAGTTGCTTCTCATGATGAATGGAAAGAAGCAATGCAAAAGGAGTATGATGCCTTAATAAACAATGGCACTGGAAGCTGGTTGATCCTCCATTAGGAACTAAACCAATTGGCTACAAGTGGGTCTACAAGAACAAGTATAAAGTTGATGGCTCACTTGACAAGCACAAAGCCAGGCTTGTGGCAAAAGGTTTTGCATAGAAGGAAGGGGTTGATTATGAGGAGAATTTTTCCCCCATAGCAAAATGGGCTACCATCTGGACACTCTTTGCCCTAGCAGCTCAGAACAGTTGGAAAGTCCATCAAATGGATGTAAAAACTACTTTCTTGAATGGAGATCTAAAAGAGAATGTTTTTATGTCCCAGCCTGAAGGATTTGCTGTGAAAGTACATGAACATAAAGTATGCAAACTTGTGAAATTCTTGTATGGCCTCAAACAAGCTCTGCGAGCCTGGTATGAAAAACTAACTGAGCATCTTATGAAACTCAATTTCAAACATTATGATCTTGATGATGAAACTTTGTTTGTCAAGAAGGTTGGAAAAATAGTTGTATATCTTGTGGTATATGTAGATGATTTTTTGATGATAGGGAACAATGAAAACTACATTGCATCCATAAAATAAGGAATTGAGGAAAGGTTTTGAAAAGGCTGATTTGGACTATGTTCATTACTATCTTGGTATTGAAGTAACTCAACATCCGAAGTCCATATTCCTTTCTCAAAAGAAGTACATTTGAGATCTGTTGAATAGGTTTGGCATGAATGAATGCAATCCTCTGAATACTCCAATGGAACAAAACTTAAAGCTCACATCCATTGAAGGAAAAGAATTTGAGGATGCACAAAGTATAGACAACTTGTAGGAAGTTTCAACTACCTAATTACTAGTAGACCAAACATTTCATTTCTTGTTGGAACCCTCTCCAGGTTTATGCAAAAGCCTTGTGAGGGACATTGGTCTGCTGCAAAAAGAGTTCTAAAGTACTTGAAGGGAACTCAAGACTTTGGAATCAAGTATACACAGGTGGGCGACTTCAGCTTGATTGGATACTCTAATTCAGACTTCGATGGAGACAAAGAAACTTGGGTATCTACTTCAGGTTATGACATGAGTCTTGGATCAAGACCTGTCTCCTAGAGATCACGCAAACAATCAGTTCCAACATATTCCACAACAAAGTCAGCATATGTGGTAGCAACTGAGGCAACAAAAGAAATTGTGTGGCTCAAGAAAATTCTTGAATATTTGTAGGTAAAACAAGTACAATCGACTCCACTTGTTAGAGCCTAGATTTACCTCAGGCTGAAAACGCAAGCTTCTAGGTCCACATCAAACCACGCTCAACCTCGTAGCTAGCCCTATGAGGAAAGGAGAGGACTCTCTCCGGGTCAATCTCAACAAAAGATAATCGATGGGGCTTGAGACGACTGATTTAACAACTGATCTTAGGCTAGGTATGAAGTGCAAGGATTTAAATTGAGTTTTTCGGGGTTTTTTATTGGAAAAAGGGAAAGGCAAATTTGGGTCTGGGGATGAGGCCTAGTTTTTGCAGAGTTATGATTGGGGCAAGGAAGGAAATTATTTTGATGCTTTAGATTGAATGAATGAATGGATCAGACTGGTGAGAATCTAAGGAGGTCAAGAGAATCACAAGAGTCCTCCTCAAACAGATGAAAACATTGAAAATTAAACAAAATTTCAAGGCAAAGCATAGCAGTCCAATGGATTCTACCTTAATCACTCATTTGTTTAATTTCAGAAGAAAAGAGAAGGGAAAATGATACAAATAAACATCAATGAACTTACAATTACATAGATAAAAACACCATCAAAACATATAGCCACATGGATCCCAACAAGTGCTACAAAACCCTGGTCTTTCCTTAGCCAAAAATGCAGAGATAGAATGTACAATGATGTGCCAAGCAATCCCAAGTGTCCAACCCTGAAAATGACTCATAAGATACATGATATAGCCCATCCTAACTCATTCCCATGGCTCTAGGGGTCGAGCTCATCATTCTAACATCTGTTTCAACCAATTCTAAACAAAGCATTGAAATCTAGGCAATCAAACAACTTGCCTCTATATGATAGGAAATTGATTCATTCATTAAATTTTCACTTTTTAGTGAATGAATCCTCTAGAACAAGTAAATATGGGCCAAAATTACATCATAGTCATCAAGTTACATCAAGATAGATCACTAATTACATCAAAAAGCAAAACTAGTCAAAACTGGCCGAATTTCTAAGCTGGAAGGTGAAAAATTAGGAAAAATCCTCTATGCGCCGTGCCCAAATTCTCTATGCGTCGGGCCACTTTGGAGCTGATTTTGAGGCACTTCCCGTAGTCCACATTGCGCTCATGATAGCTCATTGGAAAGCCCTACCTCTCTACTCTCCAACCCAAGTGGAATGTTTGGATTTGGATGTCATTTTCCCCTCCAAAACTACAATCTCCCAAGATTGCTTCCTATGGGTGCAAAAAGGGGCAGAGAGGCCATTTTTAGGGTGTTTTTGACCCTTTAGGCAACCCAGAACTTGATGAAATCCTTAGGTAATCCATGAGCATGCATAAATTTATATAAAAAATCTAGAAATGTAAAGTTTTCCTCCAGAGGATCTCCCAATTATAAGCGCGCGCCAAGTGGCGCTACACGTTGGGCAGGAAAACCTGTTTTGTGACCAAAAAATTCAAAAATGACAAAATTTTCTCCAAATTCCTTGAAATTTGGACTGAAGGTTTATCATTGAGTTTCATGCTCAGCCAAAGAGGCTTCGGCCAAGATTCGGAGCCTATCATCCTTTTTGCGTCGTCTCAGTGCCTTCTTCATCCATGTTGCCTAAGGTAAATATGAAGAGTTTGGTTTCTTATTTTGATTTCCAAATGTGTGCCAAATAGAAAAGGACTGTGAACAATGGGTACCATGGACTTTTGTCAAGTGAAAATTGGAGTGTGGAGACAGTCACTTGACTGTTTGGGAACTTTGGGCTTTGGGGATTTTTATACAAATGAAATAGGAAATAGGAATGATAAGGAATAAAGTCACTTAGGGATAGGAAAATGGAACTTAGGAATAAGTGTATAAGGGGATATAAGGAAATAAACTGTAGCAATGGGATCATGGGAGATGGGAAAACAAGGCGGGGAGTGGCACCAAAAAAGTTCTAAAACTTCAACAAAAAACTTCAAATATCAATCTTTAATAAGAGATTATGGCTTCAAGTTTGATATTCAAATTCTCATACTTAGTCATATAACCACACCAAACACTGATCAAAGCTGATTGCAAGACAACTTGACCTTACTTGGAGCAGAGGAGGCCATTCTATTTGAAGTTTGAGTTAGGTGGCAAAAATTTTAATGTTCCAGCCCTGTGCGTCGCGCACTAGCCCAACGCGCCGCACATGCCATGTGCGTTGCACACGCCAAGTGCGCTGCGCCAGTGTATTTTTACACTGCAAAAAAATTCCCAATGCGTTGTGCACACCATGTGCGCTGCGTACAAACCCAATGCGCCACACCACCAAACCCTATGTGTAGCACATCTTTCAGGAGACTTTTGGACAACTTTGAAAGGAGTAAAAGCAAACCCTAGACCTAATACCTAGTGACCAAATTTTGCCTGAAGACTCACTGAAATGAAAAAATTTGACCTTGACACTCTGGGACCACTTTGTGAGAGCATATTTGATCACTGGAGGAGGGCTGCAAAGATGACACTAACATTGGCTCCAATGGGGATGGTAGCTCCTTGGAGGTGCCAAGGACTGTAGAGCTTTGGGAGAGTAGACTAGTGCCTTATCCATTAGGCAATGGAGTCAATAACTTTAAAACACCCAAAAACCAATAACTTTGACTTAGGACTCATACTTGAACTGACTAATCCAAAACTGAAACAAGACTCTCAAAAGTTGAAACTGGACACTCAACTGAAACTATCTTTAAACTGACTAAAACAAAAAATGACTCAAGACTGACTTAACTAAAACAAGTACTTACAAATCTTTCAAAGGGCAGCAGTCCATCGAGATTTGAGGGCTTCAAATCATGACGACGAATACCTACTTACTGATGAAATATGTACAATCATGTGAAGTGGGCCTTCCAATGTAACCAATCCAACAAATGGTTACTCAATGAAATTCTGCTCTCTCTTTCCTCGAGCAGGCAGAACGATGTACATGTAGGCAACTCACAATAACAATTGAAACCAAGGCTTATGCTAACAAACTAGCCAACATTCATCTTCTTTGGTGCTTGCAAAAGAATGCCAAAAGGATCATGAAAATCATGAAGCACTAGCTTGTCTTGAGATCCAGCAACAAAAATACAAGTACTCCCTTCATTCTGATCTGAAAGAACAACTGGTTGCTGAGTGATAGGAAGGCACAGAGAGGTATAAGTTTCTTCCATTTGAGTGTCAACTGTAAATTCCTTGACCATGAGAAATTCTAGCATATAGTCTCTCTCAGGCTCATATTCCTCAATTTCATGGTCAAGGTCATTCTTGAACATAAAACAATCTTCAAGAGCATCAAACATGACAGCCTTATTATCTTCATGATAGAAAATATTATCTGTTTGTTGATCTATAAAGCTAATTACAAGACTGTCATCATTTTCAAAAGAGGAAGAAGTTCCACCATCACCTTCTTGACCATGTGCACACTGCAGATCTGCGTTAACTTGAGCTGTAACATGACCTTTCAAGAGTTGATCTATCTCATCTTCAGATAGAGGAGATAAGACTTTTTGTTTCCTTTTGCTCAAGAAATTATTGTCTTCTTGAAATAACATTTAAAACATGAAAAACCTGAATGGCAGTCCTTAATTCCTTGATCTTCTGAAATTTGAAAACATTGTTATCATCTTCATATGACATGGCAATCAAATTATCATTTACCACTGAGTGATCAAAAGAAGATTTTTCACTTACTTGAACAAAGATCCCATCTTGTTTTCCATCAAATGATTGGATTACCTCCTCATGAAGGCTTTGGTCAATAACTTTGTCTTCTTCATTCCAGATGATCTCAACAACAGAGCTCTCCTTCATGGGATTCAGAACAAGGTTGTTTTCATCATCACGATCTGAATCTAGATCTAAAATAGCTAACTTGACTTTATCACATTCTGAAATTGAAACTTGACTTCCCTGCATGTAGTCTTCTTCTATGGACAGATTTGAAATGAAACCTTCTCTTTCGTCATTTTCTATTGTGTGAAGATCTTAGTCCTGCTGCAAATTTTCCTGATCATCTTGATAAGTATCGCTCTCTTTATGCTGGTGAAATGGATTTTCAGACAGGGCTTCCATGATCTCATCATCCATGAAATTATCATCTTCATAATATTTCTCAAGGATTTCAATAAAACTATAAGCATGCTTGCAACAATCCTGAACTAAATTTAATGATGGATAAGATTCTTTATATCTTTCAAAGAACATGGTATGAAAATCTTTCAAACAATAAATACAAGCAGGCAGAAAACTTTCATACCAAGATTGGGCTTCACCTTCCAGAGTGGCTAGGAATATCTTCATCAAGCAATCTTCAGGAAAATCAACCTTCAACTTGCGAATATGCATGTGAAATCTAACCAGATGTAAATCAACATCCTTCCTATCATCATCTTTAAACGTAGGCAAATTCCTTTGCCAATCTACCTTCAGAATTTTATTTGGAAAACCTAGAATGTGATATCAACTCATGGGAGCATATCGTCGAGTAAGAAAATCCATTTTGATAACAATGAATTCACCAAGAGATTCTTCAAGCTACTGGTTCTTGAAGAGTAGAGTCGCCATAAAAAGTCTGAACCTTGGGATTCTTCGACACTGGAGTCGTCGGTGAATGATTTCAGCCTTGCTGTGTCTGATCGTTGTTCACCATCAACAATCAGATCTAACTTGATACATGTACTGGGGTGATCGTTTAGATCAGATGTTCAGTTTATAAACTAGACCGGAGATTGATTGAAGTAGCTTTTATCTACTTGCGCTAATGCAAAGAAAAAGTGTTTCAAAGGCTACCTGGCTAACTTCAGGCTCCGTCTGTAGTCTACAAAGCCAAACAATGAAAATAAAATTTCTTCCCCAGTGGAGTCACCACTATCTTAGAGCCTAGATTTACCTCAGGCTGAAAAGGTAAGCTTCTAGGTCCACATCAAACCACGCTCAACCTCGCAGCTAGCCCTACGAGGATAGGAGAGGGCTCTCTCCGGGTCAATCTCAGCAAAATATAATCGATGAGACGACTGATTTAACAACTAATCTTAGGCTAGGTATGAAGTTCAAGGATTTAAATTGAGTTTTTGGGGGTTTTTTGTTGGAAAAAGGGAAAGGCAAATTTGGGTCCGGGGATGGGGCCTAGTTTTTGCAGAGTTCTGATTGGGGCAAGGAAGGAAATTATTTTGATGCTTTAGATTGAATGAATGGATGGATCAGACTGGTGAGGAGCTAAGGAGGGCAAGTTAATCTCAAGAGTACTCCTCAAGCAGATGAAAACATTGAAAATTAAACAAAATTTCAAGGCAGAGCATAGCAATCCAATGGATTCTACCTTAATCACTCATTTGTTTAATTTCAGAAGAAAAGAGAAGGGAAAATGATACACATAAACATCAATGAACTTACAATTACATAGAGAAAAACACCATCAAAACACCATCAAAACACAGAGCTACTTGGATCCCAACAAGTGCTGGAAAACCTTGGTCTTTCCTTAGCCAAAAATGCAGAGATAGAATGTACAATGATGTGCCAAGCAATCCCAAGTGTCCAACCCTGAAAATGAATCAGAAGATACATGATATATCCCATCCTAACCCATTCCCATGCCTCTATTGGTTGAGCTCATCATTCTAGGAGTTGTTTCAACCAATTCTAAGCAAAGCACTGAAATCTAGGCAATCAAACAACTTGCCTCTATATGATAGGAAACTGATTCATTCATTAAATTTTCACTTTTTAGTGAATGAATCCTCTAGAACAAGTAAATATGAGCCAAAATTACATCATAGTCATCAAGTTACATCAAGATAGATCAATAATTACATCAAAAAGCAAAACTAGTCAAAACTGGCCGAATTGCTGAGCTGGAAGGTGAAAAATTGGGATAAATCCTCTATGTGTCGCGCCCAAATTCTTTATGCATTGTGCCACTTTGGAGCTGATTTTGAGGCACTTCCCGAAGTCCAAATTGAGCTCATGATAGCTCATTAGAAAGCCCTACCTGTCTAATCTCCAACCCAAGTGGAATGTTTGGATTTGGATGTCATTTACCCCTCCAAAACTGCAATCTCCCAAGACTGCTTCCTGTGGGTGCAAAAAGGGGCAGAGAGACCATTTTTAGGGTGTTTTTGACCCTTTAGGCAACCCAGAATTTGACGAAATCCTTAGGTAATCCATGAGCATGCATAACGTTTTATAAAAAATCCAGAAATGTAAAGTTTTCCTCCAGAGGATCTGCCAATTATAAACGCGCGCCAAGTGGCGCTACGCGTTGGGCAGGAAAGCCTGTTTTGTGACCAAAAAATTCAAAAATGACAAAATTTTCTCCAAATTCCTTGAAATTTGGATTGAAGGTTTATCATTGAGTTTCATGCTCAGCCAAAGAGGTTTCGGCCAAGATTCGGAGCCTATCATCCTTTTTGCGTCGTGTCAGTGCCTTCTTCATCCATGTTGCCTGAGGTAAATATGAAGAGTTTGGTGTCTTGTTTCGATTTCCAAATGTGTGCCAAATAGAAAAGGATTGTGAACAGTGGGTACCATGGACTTTTGTCAAGTGAAAATTGGAGTGTGGGGATAGTCACTTGATTGTTTGGGAACTTTGGGCTTTGGGGATTTTTATAAAAATGAAATAGGAAATAGGAATGATAAGGAATAAAGTCACTTAGGGATAGGAAAATGGAACTTAGGAATAAGTGTATAAGGGGATATAAGGAAATAAACTGTAGAAATCGGATCATGGGAGATGGGAAAACAAGGCGGGGAGTGGCACCAAAAATGTTCTAAAACTTCAACACAAAAATTCAAATAGCAATCTTTAATAAGAGATTATGGCTTCAAGTTTGATATTCAAATTCTCATACTTAGTCATATAACCACACCAAACACTGATCAAAGGCAATTGCAAGACAACTTGACCTTACTTGGAGCAGAGGAGGCTGTTCTATTTGAAGTTTGAGTTAGGTGGAAAATTTTAACGTTCCAGCCCTGTGCCCTGCGCACCAGCCCAACGCGCCACGCACGCCATGTGCGCTACACCAGTGTATTTTTACACTGCGAAAAAATGCCCAATGCATTGCGCACGCCATGTGCACCGCGCCACCAAACCCTATGCGTAGCGCATCTTTTAGGAGACTTTTGGACAACTTTGAAAGGAGTAAAAGCAAACCCTAGACCCAATACCTAGTGACCAAATTTTGCTTGAAGACTCACTGAAATGACAAAATTTGACCTTGACACTCTGAGACCACTTTGTAAGAGCATATTTGATCACTAGGGGAAGGCTGCAAAGACTGACACTAACACCACTCATGATTGACAATACCTCGACAATAAACTTGGCCAAGAACCCAAAGTTCCATGATCGAATGAAGCACATCAATACTAAATATCATATGATTCGACATCATGTTGAGGCCGAAACAATCCATCTCCGTCATTGTTCCACTAATGAGAAAATTGCAGACATCTTCACCAAAGCGCTTGGAAGAGAAAAGCTTGAAAGATTCAGAACAATGCTTGGACTCACCAACATCCCTTCAGATTAGGGGGGGGGGGGGGAATGTTGACACCTAATCATAGGGATTGGGTGAACAACTGTAATTAGTGTAAAGATATAATAGAGAAGAGGGAGAGTCATCGAGAAATGAACTGAACAGTCACTCCCTCTTGTATATAATAATGAAAAACCTGAATGAATAACATGATTTGATTTGAGGAGTTACCTCCTGGTCAGACACAATTTCCTCTCATTAAGGTTTCGTTCCACAATATATTTTCTATAATTTTGAACTTGAACCTCGGAAGGGAAAAAATTCTAATGCATTGTCAATACTCTAGTTTCTTGAGTGGTAAACCAAAAACTTATAATAAACCTTTAAATACATAATTTGATGAATGATCAATAACTTAACTTCACTCAAAAAATAATAATATAATTTTTTAAATTTAAAAAAAAAAAAAAAGAAGAAAAAAAATTCTAAATGGATAAATCATTTAAATATTATTTATAATATAACAATTTAAATTTAAATTTTATATAAATATATTAAATAAAAAAAGTACCTTTTCTCTTTCTAAGATACTACTAATTAACATGTCCAAGAGAGCATTATTAGTCCTGACTCTACTAGGGACTATCATAATCACCTTGCAATCAAAGTCCCTTAACTCTTGATTAATTTGTTGAATTTTCATTTTTTAGTAACTTTAACCAAAGTTTTAGCACTTTTTTTTTATTTACAATTTTTCTTAAATATTCAAAATAATTATAATTTTTTTAAAATGTATTTCTCATTTTTTTATTGGCCTATAGCACTTTGATGGGACTTAATAGCCCTGGTGGAGTGCAATTTCATTTTCCTATTTATTGATGTCTGAAAAGTCATTTTAAAATGAAAAAATGGCTAATTGTGTAAGTGGCCATTCCATCAGTGAGTGATCTAACACTGACGCTAACAATGTTATGTCTGACACTGTTATTTATTTTCTCGATGATGCCAAAACTGATGTAGTGTCAAGTCCCTTATGTAAGTGGGTGGATGGCATGGGAATGCTGAACAAATATGCAAAGGAAGATTTCATTATGTGGAGTGCATTGGTGCAAGTGATGGTAAAGTCTAGTGGCAAGGCCTAACTCAATAGTATTTCAAATAGATTTGACATACTTGGAAATTTTTTGGAAATGATATTACTTGTGACTGAGGCTTTCATTTTTCTATGAGGTTTCCTCGAACTGCGAAGGTGTGGAGAAATATTTCATTGTACAGAGTGTGGAGGTGCAGAGTAAGCTTTCATTATGCTTCCTCCACACTGTCGAAAGAATTTATTCATGTTCGGGTTGTTTGGATTTCCTTTCAAAGATTTACCTTCTTATCAAGCAAATAGAAGCCGTGTGAAATAATCCTTCTAATGAAGAAAAAGTCCAGGAGTACCTTTTCGTTGAAAGATAAATGATTTTTAAATGTAACTTACCATTGTTTAACTTAAAAATAAAGGTCGAAATTTTGAACTAAGTACATGAATCTAAAATCGAGCATCTATTATTTGTGACCAAATCCTTCATTGTGCTATCAAGTTTCTAAGAAGCGTGGAGTTGCGGAGGAAGCTCATTGTGCAGAGTTTGGAGGAAGCATGAGGAGCAAAAGTATGTGCATTATACACTTTATTTCTAGTGAAACTTGGTTTTTGGAAAGAAAAAAAAATTCCCAGTTTTTAAAATTGTGGAATTGACTTTTCTTCAGGAGCCATAATGTGTGAATAGATTATTGTTCAAGAACCATAGCGTTAGTGGTATGAATTCCACTATAGTAATCAATAGTCCAATCACTACATGAAAACTGAAGTCCCATTCAATCAATGTGCATGTATTTCCTCATATATTTCTTAGGAAACTTCAGTAAATGATATTATCTTTCTGATTTTGTCCCAAGAAATTCAATGCCACTCTGTCCAAAAATGAAACTTGAATAAATGATATTTTCTTTATTGGATAGATAACCACAATGCAGGGTACTAAACTTCACCTTTTATATTACTTTAGAGTTCCAAGAAATCATGCATCAGGTCAGGTTTCCTCGGAATGTAGAGGTGTGGAGGAAGATTTCGCTGTGTGAAGTGTAGAGGTGTGGACGAAGCTTTCATTGTGCTCCCTTCACACTCTCAGAAGAATTTTCTTATGTACGGGCTATTTCAATTGTCTTTTAAAGATTTACCTTCTTATAATGCAAATGGAAATTGTGCAAAATAATCCTTATGGTGAATAAAATGTCCAAAAGTACCTTTTTCTTGAAATATTTGGATGAGTTTTAAATATAACTTATGACTATTTAATTTAAAAATAAAGGTAATTTTTTTTAACCAAATTCATGAATCCAAAATCACTTTCATTGTGCCGCCAGGTTTCATTGTGCAAAGTGTGGAGGTGCATGAGTGTGGAGGAAGTAGGAGAAACAAAAGTATGGACCTAATACACTTTATTTCTATTCAAACTTGGTTTTTTTTTTTAAACATTTCCCAATTTTTAAACTTGTGTGAATTAATTGTTCTTCAGGAGCCATATTATGTGAACAAATTGTTGTTCAAGAACCATATTATTAGTGTTATCAAGTCTACTATAGTTGTCAACAATCGGAGTGTTGAAGAAGTTTTCATTGTGCAAAGTGTAGAGGTGCATGAGTGCAGAGGAAGCAGGAGAAACAAAAGTATGCACCTAATACACATTGTTTCTATTGAAACTTGTTTTTTTTTTAAATAACATTTTCCAATTTTTAAACTTGTGTGAATCAATTGTTCTTCAAGAGCCATATTGTGTGAACAGATTGTTGTTCAGGAACCATATTATTAGTGGTATGAAGTCTACTATAGTTGTCAATAGTCTAATCACTATGTGACAATTGAACTTCCATTCAATCAATGTGCATGGATTTACTCATATATTTATTTGGCGACTTGAGTAAATGATATTATCTTTTTTATTTTGTCCCAGGAAATTTGATGCCACTCTAGCCAAAAATCAAACTTGAGTAAATAATATTTTCTTTATTGGACATATAACCGCAATACAGAGTACTAGAGTTCACCCTTTATATTACTTCAAAGTTCCAAGAAAATGTGCATCATATACACTATAAATTAAAATTGCAATGTTCAATCTCATAAACAGTTATTGTCTAATCCATTTAATATTGTAAACTTTTCCACTCTTATTTTCATATTCGTGTTATATTTTTCGTGGCTTATGTCATTTTCATAATAATAATAATAATAATAATAATGTGTAATTGAATTCACGGAGTCTTTTAATGCATTTTCATCATAATATTTGATTTTCATTAAATTTTCAATATTCCATACATAATAAAGAATCTACGGTTCAATGAATTCAAAATCAAAGAAACAACCATGTTTACAGATTTGCATATAGTCTAAAAGGAAGTGTTTACATATGCTTATAGTTTAATAAAAATAAATTCTAATAACAAACAAAAAGTTTTGAGAATTTTTTTTTCTAATCAAACTCTAGCAAGAACAACCTTTAATCATTTGATATAGTGTAGAATATATACAAGAAAACACACAATGTAGAATATATACAAGAAAACACACAACTATGTGCTTGCTTACAAGGAATCACAAATTGTTAGTGCAAAAGAGAGCATGTTATTTCTATTGTCATGGAGAATTTGGTAGATCTGTTGTTGAAAATTTCCTAATATGGACATGTCTGAAAGCAATAGCCTTGCTAGGAAAAGGATGCCATTGGTATCAACGTACATGTAGTTTTCTGAAGACAAATTATAATCTACCCCCTGAAGTGGAAAGTTATAGTCGGAAAGTTAAAGTTGTAAAATGGATAGTCAAAAAGAAGAGGTTTAGTTTGACTCTATAGCCATCAGCGTGTAGCAAGTCAATGGAAGAGATTAAGTATTTCCTCAATAATTCATATGTGTCCTCCTAAGTATGAAAATTTTCCCAGCCTCTTCTTCCCATTTGCCCACACCTTATTATTCCCTACTACAGTAGAGTAATAAAGTATTCAAAAAATATTGATGTTGACAATAATTTTACATTTAGAAAAAATTAAATTATCTTATCTAATTTTTACTTTTGAAAAAAAAAATTAAAATAATATATATATATATATATATATATATATAAATCTAATTTTTCTACATTTTGATTGATTAGAGTCTTATTCTGTAATGATAATATTACTATGTACTTTAACAAATTAATCAGTTGTTGAATTGAGGCTTCTGTGATCCATATCAGGTTTATGAGAGATTTTTTGGCGTAAATCACAAGATCTATCATTTGTCGATGCATTTCGAACCAACCAATGTGGTTCATCGTCAAAACAAGTTGAAGAACCAGATCTAGCTTTGCATGTTAAATAGCATGAGCAGAGTCTCCAACGGCTAAAATAGACTAGGGTCCTAACCTCGAAAATAAATATATAAATAATATAATTTAATATGAAGTTAGTTGAAATAAGGGACTAAATAAATATATAAATAATTTAATTTAATTAGGTTGTTAAAAGGGATTAACAATTAAATAAATACATAGAAACTATAACTATTAGAATAGAATGTATAATTAACTATAAATAGAGACATTAACAAATTGATAAATACATAGCAAAAACAAATAAGGAAGAAAACACATGAA
>APFE030028074.1:7037-17833 GCA_000404065.3 Pinus taeda | reverse complement strand
AATCTAGGCAGTCAAAACAACTTGCCTCTATAAGCTAGGAAACCAATTCATTCATTACATTTTTGCTATTTTATGAATGAATCATCTAGAATAGGTAAATAAGTGTCAAAACAACATAAAATTCCAATAATTACATCAAGAAGGGTGAAAAATCCCATCACAAGTCAAAAATGGTCAAACTGGCTTCAATTGTTGAGCTGTGGACAAAAACTGTGCCAAAAAACCCTGTGCGTCGCGCGCCTGAGCCCTGTGCGCCGTGCGCCTTTCCACCTGCTTTTGGGGCACTTCTCGGCATCCAAATTGAGCTCAGGTTGGCTTGTTGGAAATTCCTAGATGTCTACCTTCTCACCCAAGTGGAATTTTCCAATTTGGTGTCCATTTGACCCTCCAAACGTGCATTCTCCCAGAAGTACTTCCTGCTGGTGCAAAAAGTGGCAGAAAGGTGATTTTCATGATGTGTTTAAGCCTTTTGGTCACCCAGAACTTGATGAAATGTCTTGGCAATGGCTAAGCATGTGTATTTCATCATGACAAATCCAAAACTATAAGCCATCTATGATTTGGACCTCCCCATCTTATCGGTCGCGCGCTGCGCGCTACGCGTAGAGCCAAAAAACCTGTTTCGCAAGCCAAAAATTTCGAAACGACAAAATTTTCTCCAAATTTGCCTAAATTTGGAGTGAAGACCCTCCATCATGTATCATGCTCAACTAATGAAGCCTCGGTGAAAACTCGAAGCGGATCGGGCCTTTTGCGTTGTTTTTGCGCTTTGCTCAAACGCCTCTTGAGGATCTTCATTCTCGCTTTGCAAACATGCATGCGAGCCCAATAGTGAGCTTTCATATGGTGAAGCATGTCTTTGTCCATGTTTTCCTTCGCCAAAAACTTCTCCAAATGAGTGTTTACCCGGATGAGCATTGATTCTCGATCAATAGGTGTCAAATCATTGGGTCTTCTTCGAGCCAATTCCTAGTCTTCCCGGATCTTCCGCGGCTCATAAAGTTCATGCTCATCTTCCAGTTGTTTGTTGCGCTACTCCAAGTAGTTGATCACCCATTTAGCCATCTGCAATTTCTTTTGCAGTGACTCATTCTTGGTCCTTTTCTCTCGGATGATCTCCTTGAGCTCCGAGTTAGGCGAGCTAGCATCAACATCAATGATACCCATATCTTGACCTCCTGAAGGACCCTCATCAACCATGGGTCTCTTGCCCCTATCCTAAATATGTACCTGTGCTGAAGACAGAGGCGAGACCCATTCCACATGATGTGGAGATAATACTCGTTGTGCTGATGATTTCAACGAGACCCCTTCCACCCTGAGTGGAGATAGTACTCGTCATGCGGATGCAAATAAGGCCCTGTGGCCTCTCTGATATGTCACATATACTGGAGCATCAACATGCTTGGTCTCAGGAATGTCAAACTACTATGAAGACCCTCCCTCATCATGAACTATCTCTAGAGCAGGCTGTAGTGCGGAAAATTAATCACGGGAGATGAAATCCTCCCAACCAATACCCTGCTATGCCAACTGATGCATCACTATGATTTTGATCAAGGCATAGTGATATATGCTCCTATGCTGATGTGCCGAGCTCTTCCTCTGTACTAAAGGCACCATCCTCTCTATGTTTCGACACATGAAAAACAGAATGTTCATCATACGTACCCGTGTGAAATGCATCAACAAACGGACATGGTACGCATAGAGACGGGAGAATCTGCCCTCTCAGCTGAAATACCGAATGATGAGTTTCATCAACGGTGCAAACTCATCTTTCAGGAATCTGAAAGGAAAGGCTACGCTCAAGTGTCTGATATATCCGAGCTTGATATATGGCTCATAGTAATACCTATCTAGCATCTGGCGTTTGCTCTATTCCTCCCCTACATTTGGTATCCCGGTGGCCTGAGCAATAGTGTCGGGTGACAAGGTAAAATCCACTCCGGCAAGGTTAACATGACCATCCTGTAGGTTAAGGACAAATAGATGGACTAGTTCCCGATGATGCTGAGTTTTTGAGATCATCTCACAATATTGGTAACATGATTGGCGCCGAAAACAATCCATTGCAAGTGGGCAAGCTTGCAATTGAGCCAAAGAAGTAGGCTCCTCCCTAACATGTTGTCCACTCTTGCCACCTTTGTGATACCTCCGTGGCACATTAGGTACATTTACCTTCGGTGTATATTCACTATCATAATCCTGCTCATATATTGACTTGGTCTCTGACATGTTCTTTTAGAAACAAGGTAGCTGGAATATATATATGTTGATATACAACTGTGTGCAAAATTGACTGTAGACTTTTTCTTTTTCTCAAAATGTTCTGACCAAGGGGACACAAATGATAAGGGAATTGTTAGGAAAAGGGAAACATTTAGGGAAATGGGGAAAATTGAAATAATACAAAGAATTTAGGGAAGGGAAGGGACATGGAAATCTTGAAGTTTTAGGGTTTTGGGATGAGGTAGGGCTTATATGTTTATAATAGAAGGGAGGGATTAGGATTTTGAGGGAGGATGGTGTGGGTTTTATGAGGAATTATTGGGGAAAATAATGGTGAAAATAGGGGATGGGAAACAAAGGAAATAGGAAAACCTTGGCAACAGTTATTTTTGAAAACCCTACAGCAATCTTGGCATTTAAATCCTTACAGCAAATTAATTGACAAGGAGGGTTTTTACACTTGGTTTTTCATGGCAAATATAGCATAATTTCTTTACATAAATCATTCAAAAACCAAGAACAAGCCGTGAATGTAAGCCTACATGTGATTTGATGCGTGGAAGAGGTGTTTGAGTGTGTTTTGGACAAAGTCTTGGCATAAAATTCAATGCGCGCGTCGCGCCTCACCCAACGCGTCGCGCGCTCCTGATGCGTCGCACGCATGTAAAATAGCACTGGAATTTGTCGCCTGATGCGCCGCGCGCCACTGATGCGTCGTGCGCCCTAGAAATGGCCCAATTTGCTCACAAACTCACAAAATCACCTTAGAACAATGCTCTTTTCTCTTGGAATGTGGAATGGGTTGCAAATGAGGAGAAATATCTTCATATAGACTCCTTGTTGATTTTTGTTTAACCCAAAACCCATTTTCTTATGTTTCGTTGTTGACACTTTTTCAAAATTAATAGGCTCTGACCTTTTTGGTTTCCCCTTTAAAATTGGTTGAAATAATGATTTTCTCTGATAATTTTTTGCAGGGATAGCTCTGATATGCTTTGGCAAAGGAGACCAAGGTTGCACTTGAATGATTGAAGAACTGAAAATTTTGACAATTTTTTACAAAAATGAGATGGCGTCTTATCTTCAAAATAGAGTTTTGAAGAGAAGTTATACTTTATCTGTACAATGATGAAAATTATTGAAGTGATGATCTATCAAAGACATCCTTCTGGCCTGCTGGTCTTCTAAGACTTTTCAAGACAAAATTGACTCAACCCTAGACCTAAGACCTCAAAATTTAAAACATGATTGTAAATGACCTTTGAAGACTTATTTTAATGAATAGACCTAAACCAGAAGTGCCAAGCACGAGGGGAATGAGCGACACAAACCGCTCCATCAGAGTTATGGCATGCCTAATGAAATGCAACTGATCAAAACGGATGGGACACCTAAACATGAAATGCAAAAAGAGCTTTGATCTCTAACGGAGGGATAACTAGAACGACTCTAACATTGACTCCAATGGGGATGGTAGCTCCTTGGAGGTGCCAAGAACCGCAGATCTCTGTACGAGCTAGAGAGTGCCTTCATCCATTGGGCGATGGAGTCATTATTCCAACACAAAACCTTGAGAATTTGACTGAAAAACCAAAAACTGCTTTGACCAAACTAGACTCGAAACTAAAAGATTTAGACAACTGACTTGACAAACTTAGACTAACTAACCTTCATTTTCAGAATTATAGCCTTCACCTCGGGCCCCAAACTGAAGATGATAAGTTAGTTTACATGTGCAATAGAAAAAAAGTAAAATGATATGTATAATGATGATGAAATGAGCAGAAAATACTCAAAAGTAGTATCTCTTTAATAGTCGACCATTAATCGGCCCTCCAGGACATTCATCTCCATTTATTTCTTTGAGAAGGAAAGCGTTTTGGCCACGATATGTTGCAATCTTGTAAGGACCCTTCCATAAATTTTCAAATTTGCCATGCTTTCCCTTGTCTTCATGTCGAGCATCCCATCTCAAAACTACTTCATCTAGCTTAAATGTGTCTGCCTTTTCTTTCAAGTCATAAATCTTTTTTATGCGCTCTTGCAACTTGCAAGTGTTTTGAAATACCTCCTCCCGTGTCTGTTGTAAATGAATCATCTGATTAACCCTTCTCTGCATAGGATCATCCTCACTACCCACTTCTTGAAGCAATTTGACTACCGGGACAGCAAGCGAAGTAGGAAAAACCGTGTCTGTTCCATACACCAACTCAAAAGGAGACATGCCAATAGACTTTTCCTGACTCACCCTATCAGCCCATAGTGCATTTATCAAATTCTTGTGCCAGCCCTTTTTACTGATTTCCAACAATTCCTTAATGATATTGACCAAATATTTATTAGATGACTCCGCCAATCCATTTCCTTGAGGGTGGTATGCGGTTGAATGTCCCAAGCTAATATTGTACTTATAGCAAAACTCAATCATCCTTTTTGACTTAAACATTGCTGCATTATCTGTGATTAACTTACTTGGACATCCAAAACGTGACAAAATATTGGTTTCAAGAAAAGAAATAATTACCGCATCTGTAGCTTGTCGAGTAGGAATTGCTTCAATCCATTTTGTAAAGTAGCCTGTGGCCGTCAATATTCATCGATGTTGTCCTGATGATGCCGGATGAATTTCGCCGATGAAATCCAATCCCCACTGTTGAAAAGATGCGCTGACTTCAATTGGTTTGAGAGGCAAAGGCTGGAGTTTCTGTTTCCCTTCAAAAATTTGGCATTCATGACAATTTTTAACAGCCTTATATACATCTGAAAATAATGAAGGCCAATAATAGCATGCCCTTAGAATCTTGTTTGTTGTGGTCTTCCAAAACAGATGACCTCCACAATCCCCTCTATGAAAGGCTTCCACGACTCTTTTGGCTTCCTCCTCGACCAAACAATTCAATAACATTCCACCAGGGTCTTTCCAAAACAATGCTAAATCTAGTATGCAGAATTTTGCAGCTTTCAATTTCAAAGTTCTACTGCTGTTTCTAGGCATTCCGGGAGGTGAAGACAAATGGTGAAGTACATATAAAATGTCAGCATACCAAGGAGAAGAAAGAAACATTTCAGATACCTGAACAGATGGATTCTCCTCATCTTCATCGGACATGGCAACAATCAAATTTATGTCTAGGACTTGCAAATTTGTTTCAGCCATTAACTTGGCGAGTCCTTGACCTTTGATCAACTTGGTGGGTTTAATCTCTACATCATACTCTAACAATGCAGCAATCCACTTGCCCCGTTTGCCTTCTGGATCTACTTGTAAAATATCTTTAACTGCTGCGTTAGGAACATAAGCTAGAATATGGGAATGCAATATATACACACGGAAATCTTTCAATGCCTTTACAAGCGCAAGTGCTTGCTTCTAAATGATGTTGTATTTCAATTCTCCATCTCTTATAATCCAATTGAAAAAAGCAATGGGCTTTTCAACACCTTCCCTCTTCTGCATTAATACAACTGCCAAAGTGTGCTCAGAAGAAAATGAGAACAAAATAAAATCCTGAGTGTAGTCTGGGCTGATAAAAATAGGAGCTGAAGAAAGAGATAACTTCACTAAATTAAATGATTTCACCGCCTCTTCGGTCCACTTTACCTGATTGTCCTTCTTGAGCATGCTTGTGATTTCTCTAAGATGCTCTGCTAGATTTGGAATGAAGCGACGTAGAAAATTCACTTTACCATTGAAGGACTGTATTTATTTCTTGTTCCAGGGCTGTTCAATTTGCTGAATGGCTTCAACACGTGTAGGATCAACACGAATGCCGTCTTTAGATATGATATGGCCAAGAAGTTTTCCCTCATCCATGGCAAAAAGGCTCTTTTTTGGATTCAGCGAAATGCCATATTTTCTGCACTTTTGGAAAACAATTTTCAAATGATACAAATGTTCCTCATCAGAATTTGAAAACGCAGTTAAGTCATCAAGATAAACAACTAAAAATACATCTTTCTCATTGGCGAAAGCCATGTCCATTGCGCGCTGAAAGGTGGCTCCTTCATTTTTCAAACCAAACGACATCTTTGCATATTGAAATGTTCCCCATGGAGTGGTGAACACTGTCTTGTCACAGTCATCTTCATGCACTAAAATTTGATTGTATCCTGAATAGCCATCGAGTAGTGACATCCTTGATGCTCCAACTACTCGCTGCAATATATAGTCCATTTTGGGCAGTGGATAATTTTCTTTTAAGGACACCTTATTCAAATTTCTGAAGTCAATACATAAACGGATCTCACTTGTTTTCTTCCTTACGGGCACCAAGTTTGATATCCAATCTGAAAATCAGATAGGCACAATGATTCCTGACCTATACAATCTTTTTACCTCTTTCTCAATTGATGGCAGCAGCTTCGAATTGATTCTCCTCAACTTTTGACGAAAAGGCTTCTGATTTGGCTTAATAGGAATAGTATGCTGAATGATATTTGTGTCATATGTTTTTATATCTAAGTAATACCATGCAAAAACATCAGAAAATAAAGACAACAGTTTCACATATTCTGCTTTTACCTTTGGTAACAATGACTTTGATAGCTTTACCCTCTTGGAATTCTCAGTTGTCCCAATGTTTACCTCTTCAACACCCTTTTCAGTTGGTCTCAATGTCGGTTTACGGGCGACATCATCTTGGTCAAACAGCTCCTCTAAAGGAATCAATCCCTTAGGAATAATGTTGTCTTTAAGTTGCAGCACGTCCATTTGATTTACTTGTATATTATCACTACCATCATAATGTTCAGTATCTATTGAGGTATCTTTGAACTTACCCTTATTTTGTAGAAACTGATTGATCTCTTCATCATCTTGAAAAAATTGCCAACATCGCTGATTGTCCGGAACGGTGGGACAATGTTTCACATGAATCTCAAACTTGTTGCTAGAATTCATTGGAATTTTTAAATTGCTTGTTGCCTTAGCAAGTCCATCAGCAACACCATTTTGTATGTGAGGCACACATGTCAAGGTATGATCAGAAAATAACTTCAAAATATCTAAGACTGCATTTCGATATGCCCTCATACGAGGATGCTTGGCCTAAAACTCACCCTTAACTTGCTTTATCACCAACTCAGAATCACCATAGACCGCAATCTTCTTCGCTTTCATCTTTCTAAGAATCTTTAAGCCAGCAATGAGAGCCTCATATTCCGCCTCATTATTTGAACAATTAAATGCTAGTTTATAGGAACACACTCTCACCTTGCTTGGAACTTTGTCTTGAGCGGAAAAGGGACTTCGATTCCACACACCAATACTAGCACAATCACTACCTACTGCGCCATCAAAATCCATGGTCCAAAGACAATCTTCATCTTCTTCTAAGTGTTGAAATTGTGTTAGCTCTGTTTTTTCTGTTTGCTGCCCCTTATCTTCAGTTGTTTGCTCCATAATAGCTTGCTTTTCTCCTCTTTCCTTTTGCAGAACTTCTCTGAAATTTTCAGTGATCTCTGGTATATCTTCTGCCTGAACTAATTGACTATCTAGATCATTAAAACTATCAGCAAATGAAACAAACGACTCCAAATCTGTATGTACATAATTTACAGGATGATTGATTGGCTTCTCTTTGCTGGTTATCATGTATTTCATATTTTTCTCTCGATATAGCTTTCTCATTTGACCGAAGACTGGAATTGTAGCATAAGAAAAGTCTAACTGTAGAGTTCCCTTCAACTTAGCCCCCCAAGATCTTGAAAGTAGCATACCAAAACGTGGAGGAATGTCCGCCACAACCACATCCATCAAGATATTTTTCGCTGGAATTGGGTCTAAGCTAACAACCAAAGCTTTGATGAGCCCGATACATCTCGCACGGTTGGAATCAAATGAATACAAATCATGATATTTCCTTGTAATGTCTAAACCCAGCTTCTCCATGATCGCCTTTGGCATCAAATTGTGTGAAGCACCCGAATCGAACATAGCATTGTGCAAAACATATTCATGCAATCTCAAACTGATATAAAAGGGAGGAACATCACTATCAGGGGACTCACCATCCAATGCGGGCCCAAAGATCAATTCTGGCTGATTATCTTCAAAGTTCACCGTGTCGAACATGGGATCAAAATTCAAAATTTTAGAGACTTGACCTCGGTAGTTGCTGTTTTTCATGATTTCAGTCAAAGGAATAGATACTTTTAATTTGGAAATTTCATTTTCCAAACTAAATGCTGAAACCATGTCAACTTCTTTGACCAAAACTTCTCTCCTATCTTTGATTATACTTTCCTGATTTGTGCTTTCTACTGCTGATATCTTGCTAGTTGTGGGATCAATTGTCTCCTTTCCTTTCTTCTGTGGTATCGGTGAATCCGTCTTTGGTGTTGTAGCTTCTTTTCTTTTCTGAATTGGATTGATGGGCACATCTCGATTTCTCAATGAATACTGCTTCTGTTGAGTAGACAAGGCATTCAAATATCCTCTTTGGTAATCATCTAAATCTGCATCATTAGCTAAGATAAAATCTTCATCTTGCTGGGTGCCTGAACTTTCTCCATACTCTTCTTCTTCAGTGATGTAAATGGGCAGATCATCAGGAGTAAAGAAGTGGTTTTGGTCCCCTACTACATCAGCATCTTCATCTGAATCTTGACTCACAAAATTCTGCAAAATAGGAGTCTTGATCGGTTGTTAGGTTGTCGGCTCTTGTACTCTTTGTTCACGCTGCTTAATTTTGAACTGAGGTTGTTGTTGGCCACGGTAATTTGGATTACGAATCTGCGGTTCTGATTTTTCAAGATTCATTCTTTTGAACATTTTTTCCATCTCACGAAGCCAAGGCGGTTCTGATGTAGATTCTTCCTTTATAGTCACTCTTTTCTCTGCCTTCAACCGTGCTCTCTTGTCATTCAGATTTGCCTCAACATTAACAGCAATCTTTTGCATATCTTCTAAAGTAGGCGGATCTCTATCCCGTAATGAATAAGCCATCTCCGGATCAAAACCATCCGGGAATTTGAGAAGAGCTTATTTTCTAGATGGTCTTAAATCATCCAGAATAGCATTATAAATTGTATTGAACCTGATAATATAGTCTTGGACGGACTCACCATGATTACGTTTGATATTATTGTACTCGGCATTGATCTGAAGCGGATCCTTCCTGAGTTCCCAACGATCTATAAACTGCTTCTGAAGTTCAGCCAACGTAGGTATACTTCTGGCTCCCAAGCCTCTAAACCATTTTCTTACTTCTCCTCCAAATGTTTACACAAACAATCGCATAGTTACATCCTCTTCATCAATCTCATATAAATCACAAAAATTTGCCATTTTTTCTATGTGCTGTTGAGCGGACACACTTTGAGGAGTGCCATCAAATAAAGGAATCTTACTCTGATAGTCCGCGGGCATATCATGCAATTGTTGAGGTAAAGCAAGAGGTGTGAAACGAGTAACCATTGCTCTAGGTGGATTTACTCTAGGTGTTGTTGGTGGAGTGGGTGTAGTTGCTGTATGAGGAGTATGCGGAGGTGTATGCAGAGGAGAAGCGATGTGGGATGAAGGAGGGGAATTGGCTGTAGATTCTGAATAAGTAATTATGGGTTGCACATGAATGGTGGGAATGAAAGGCGGTTCAGTAGGAATTCTAGAGGTAGATGCCGTGACAGTGGATCCAATGTTTGCAGATACATCTTCTAAGAAATCAGCAAGATTGGCAGCTTGGATGTCAGTCTGAAGGTGCCTCAAGATAAAATTGTCAATTAATTTATTGTGCCTTTCAAATTCAAGAGCTGCAGCAAAGTCAGGATTTGGAACAATAGAATCAAGAACGTTTTCAGACTTGGTTTTAAACAATGAAAATTCAAACTTTTCGTCGAAAGCAAGTTCTTCAAGGTATTCAAAAATTGCACAACATGAATGGGATTTAACCAAGGGAGTCGCCGAGCTTTCTTGACGGAGGATTTTTCGAATCAAATTTAGATTTTCGTAAATAGGAGGTGGATTCGGATCTGGATTAGCTCTTGTATGTCTTTTTGAAGCCAGTGTGTTTATCGGAAGATCAAAAGAACTAAAATAATTCAGCCAATCGTTTTCTAGACTCAATCATCCAAAGGTCTAGAATGAACAAAAGTACTGGGGTGATTTGCAAATCAAGTTTCCACAAGCTAACCGGAGATCGACTGAAGCAGCATTTATCTACTTCCGCTTATGCATAGCAAAAGTGTTTCAAAAGCTACATGGCATGACTTTAGACTACGTCTAAGACTTGTGAAACAAACTCATCAAAAAGCAAACCATTTGATATTTCTTCCCCAGTGGAGTCGCCACTATGTTAGCACTCAAATCTACCTTAGGCTGAAATAAGGTAAGACTCAAGGCTACATCAAACCACGCTTAGCCTCGTAGCTAGCCCTACGAGGACAGGAGAGGGCTCTCTCCGGGTCAATATCGGCAAAAGATAATCAACGAGGTCGTGATGACTAAATTGATGACTAATTTTAGGCTAGGTATGAAGTACAAAGACTGTGAAATTGAGTTTTTGAGGTTTTGTTGAATTCAAGGGAAAGGCAATTTTGGGTGCAGGGATAGACAGCTTTTGCAGAAG
>APFE030028072.1:0-10452 GCA_000404065.3 Pinus taeda | reverse complement strand
AAACCACCTGCTGCAATATGTCTCTATCTTCTTTCAATTTAGAAACTCCTTTTACAATGGTCTTGTATTGGTGCAGTCTTTTACCAGTCCGTAGGCTGCAACCTGCAGAGAGCTACAACTCTCTCTCGTTTTCCAGTCTCTCCTGGAAGGGAGCTACAACCCCCTACTTCTTTTCTTACAAGGACCACTTTTCATAAATTTTCAAACTAGGTCCATATACATGAAATGATCATCAAGTACACATAAATTACAGTCAGCTGTAGTAACCAGATCAAAATAACAGAACTGAACCCTGAACACCTTCTCAACAGAAAGATTCAGTCAACAGATAGTCCTGAAACAGATACCCAACTTTCCTTTCTTTGGCCTGCACCGGTACGCACTTCACCGTCTGCTTCTCTGCGTATACCCACAGATCTCCTTCTGCTGCACTGCGTGCCCATGCACTGCTTCTTCTGTCGCGCTGCGTACAGTACGCACCCAAATGCAATATCACGCTGCGTACTGCCACAGTAAGCATGAACCCAAAGACACTATCACGCCGCGTACTGTTTCTGTGCGTATGCACCTGAACCACCGTCACTCTGCGTACCCACGCACTTCTCCTTCGTTGCCTCTACATACCCACGCACTGCGCCTTCGTCGCCCCTGAGTACCCACGCACTTATCCTTCTTCTGCTCTGCATACCTACACAGAAGCACCATTAAACACCTGCGTACATCATATTAGGGCTGAATTTACAGATCACTAGTGTGCTACAGTTAGACAGATGCCCTGATCAAGCGCTCGGGAGATCACCCTTTACAGATTCGCCTTCCACTTCACTTTCATATAGATCAAGCTTTTTGAAACAATAACCCAATAGATCAGATCTTAAGATATTCAACCCAAAAGCATGCTAAGTCAAAAGATCTCTTTTGCTTTATATAGGCAAGCTCTTCCTCAAATCAAGGATCATGGGGCTCAATAATAATAATAAAATAAAACAATACCACGGGCCAAAACCATGATAACACAATACCGTCCGCTAAATACCAAGGGTTAAACATAAGGAACCCCACGTGTGCGCGCTTTACTGCCTTGAAGTGTGTGCACTGGGGGTACGCACCTCATGAATGGGTAACCTGCGTGTCTGGACGTGGTCCCTGCACAACATTCCTGTGGGTACGCATCTTCTGAACTGTTCTCCTGCGTACTTCTTAATTTTCATCATATTGAGAGCCTTGCCATGGGTGTTTCCATCAAGTACAACATCTGTAACATATAACCTCACCAGAAACATAATGCCAACAAATTCTTGATAAAAGTATGGCCGACCTCAACTTCACTTCCAACAGATCCATTTGTAGCATCAGCGTAGATTGGATCATCCTCAAAATCATGGTTGCTTCCATCCCACTTCCTCTAGTTCATATACAAGAAGTCAAAAATTTCAACGTCGGGGAAATCAATGGGTTCCCAACTTTTAAGACTTCTAGAAAGTATGTCATCCCATATCACTTCTTGTGTGAAAGAACCACATTTATCATGTTTTTCTACATGGATCAAGGGCTTCACGAGGACTTCGTCCTCTTTGGTATCGTAGTCAATTCCCCAATCCACAGTCAAAAAATCTCCTATATATCCTTCATTTTCTTGATGATATCCTATATTTGTGGCTTCCTCAAGATCATCCCAATCTAGCTCTATGACCTTTGATGATTTTTTCTACATTTTCAAAAAGATGAAGACATAATTGGTTAATGGCCAAGATGTTGTGTGCATATTCATCAGTCATGAATTGTGAATCCGATACTAACTTTTTATTTAGTCAAGACTTCAAATGAAGTGTTGCTGGTAGGTTCATAAAGATCATTGATATTATATGTTCCAAGAGATTTAATGAATAATTTCACCAAAGTACCTTGGTGAGTGATGCACTCTCTGGAAACATATGAGATGAATTCAGCTATATGTATGAATAATGGAATGCCATTGAATTTTGGGAGATCAAGGAATATCTCACACAACTTCTAAGGAGCCATTCTTTTAAATTTTTCATAGTAATCAAGAGAAGAGTCACCAGGGTGAATTTAAGGGGCCTTAAAGAATTTGAGGTTCAATGAAGAACTAGGGATATTTTCTTCCAATGGAGTCACCAAATAAGGATTTATATTGTCGTATGAGAACAAGACATGCTTCGTGTCCCTGAAAATTATGGAAAAATGTTACCATAAAATATAACAAGCCTTGGAGGATGAAACCCTACCTGACAAGAGCTAGACTAAGTGCTAACAATGGGGTAGAGGCCCAATGTTACTTTAGCCAAAACCCCCTACTCTTTATCAAATTTCACCGATGGGAGGGGTCCCGATAGGAAGGAGATCACTTAAAATACATACATTAGGTATAAGAAAAAAATTGATCAGGTTAGAACTCAGTAAAGAGAGAGATTCAATAATGGTTCAAGGCTTCAAAGAAGAAAAATGCTCTCAAAAAGTAGCCCTAGAAAAGGAGGCTTAAGACCTAGGGATGTGATATTTTCGATGGTGATAGGTATTCACAAGATCAAAGCCCGTGAGAAAAGGCTTCTTATGATGGACTTCAACAAGTAATAACCTCATACTGTAGGGACCAACCCTATATATATTTTTTCTTTTCCTTTTTTTAATCACAATAAAATACAACCAGAAGAGAAAAACATTGGGAATTCAAATTTATTCAGCACTATCTAACACATCCCTAAATTTCATTTCACTGAACATGTCATAAAATTTACATATATTTAACTAAGGCCATAAAGAAATCATACAAAATAATATTGCAACACATATGTACCATTCACCAGAAGTCGAGACTCCACTTGATTTGTTGTTACTTGTCTTCCCTTGTTGTCGGTCACCTCCGTGGGTGAATGACAATGTATTTGATCCGAATGCGATGACCCACCGGTTAGCCTCCTAAACTACTCCTTGGGTACTCATCTTCCACGTGGACCCCCGAGCTACAACGGGGTTGTACAATGGAGGAATACAATAGCTAGTAGAGGAGAGCACTCCTTGGCTCAAGATTCCCCTCTCTAAAATCCTATACCTCACCAAACTCACTATAGTTTCATAATCACTGCTCTAACATAGTCTCATCCATCCAACAATAGGGTTCCAAAAAAAAGTCCCTTCTCCCATGGCTTGCCCCTTCTTTTATAGGAGTCCTGGTAGGTGACACTTGGCATGTCATGCATAATTAATTATTTTTTTATAATTCAATAGTTTGATTATTCACCCACCCATGTGTCACTCTCTCATCAAGGGTCTCCAAAATTATTTACTTAAATTTTAATTTAAAACTAATATTTTCTTCACCTCAACAAGGTTCCTATTTCTTCTCCTAGTTGCCTCTTGATCCCCCTTTTTACTCCCTAATTTGTGTTCATTACTAAAGTCAATTAATGAGCCAATATTTGATCCCCTATCTATTCCCTAATTTAACTCAAGATATCTTTTAGATGGATATTCTTATGTTAGTTGTTGCCACATGGACGTTCTCTACATATCTCTAAAATTTAATTTATTAATCTTATTCTAATTCACCATCCTCTTCTCTTAATCAGGATTAACTATTTTAGGATTAATCTTTATCCTTACAATTATGTCTGTCTTTCCCCTTTTACCTAATTAAACTACATAATCTACCTAATATTTTCCAACATGGGAAGGGTGGAGTTTTTAAGGTAACCTATTTTATTTCTTTGTATGATCCTCTTAACCCAAGTTTTATTTTTTATTTAATTACCTCGGTTTCTAACATCATTTACCATTGATGTAAATTTACCTAGTTTTCATTTCTTGATTATATTTGTTAATTGATTTATTTTAAATGATTCCAAGGGTGCCAAGTTTTGGTCGTGCCCTTCAAGAACTTCTCTTGAAGTTCCAAGCATGCCACGCCTAATAGTTTATTTGTGATGCCAATGGTTCCAAGTTGGTCGTGCCCTTCAAGAAATTCCCTTGAAGTTCCAAGGGTGCCACACCACTTTCCCTTCAAGCATTCAGTGACTACGAGGGGAAGGTATAGGTGTAATGACATAGACCAATATCATCTCTTATGTTGCCTACTATAGTGAGACTAATGGTGTTGGGGATCAAGGAATCCACCTTGATGCGTGCTCCCCAGTAAAATCCTCATGAGCGACCCAACTATGCGACCTGCCCTTATGACATCGTGATCTTCAAGGCGAAGGTGTTTCAACCCTTCTAGCCCAAGTCACAGTGGGAGTGCTAGTGGGTGAGATTAGGGACACTATCCCACCCCTCCCATGTAGTTCCATCCACTTGTATAACCCCACCACCCATATGTGAGTCATTCGACCAAGCAAAAAATCTGTGCCTGCAACCACTAACATCTTATCAAAATATAGATAAACATATATAGCAAGTTTAAAAATTGACCTTGAATTTCAAAGACAAAATAATATAATTTTTTTTCATCAAACCAGTTGTCATCAACTCATCATATGCAAGTGCCTCTGGTGGTTTCCTTCTATACTCAATAATCATCAGTAACAAGGTTTCTCATTGTTAGTCATTTTTCATTAACAACACTTAGTCATTCACATCATTGTTCATTGTAAGTCCAAACTAATGAAAGTAGGTAACATAGGGGACACACCCATCATGGCTATCATCATCAAAACATCAATGGAAACATATATATCAATTAAGCTATCAACATCATAACATTAGTAGAAATATACCTATCCATCAAATTTATCATCATCATGATTTTAATAGATAGCATACATATCCTTTACTACGATCATCATCATAAATTCAATTGAGACCAAACATAACCATTTATGCTACAATCATCATAATACCAATAGATACATAAATAACCATTAATTCTATCTTCATCATAATATCAATGGAGAACATACAGAAACATCACATCCACTAATATCACAACCACTAATAATAGAGTCATATGTCTGGATCCTTAACATGAGGTCCTCAAAGAATAAAGTGTGGGCCTTAGGGCTAAATAAATGTTAATGACATATCATTGCCAGTTAACTAGAGCGGGGCACTACATACAACCCCTCTTAATAATGGACTTCGTCTCAAAGTCCTTGGAATAGCTAAGGAAAATGGTGACGCATCTCTTTGGTATCCTCCAAAGTAGCTCAATTGGGACTATAGTTGTCCCACTAGACCTTAACCTGGTCCACTAACGGCTGTCACAAATATGATCTTCATAGGCACTCCATGCAATCTCATAATCTTATCAATAAAAACTCTGGCTATTTCTAGTGCCTTAAATGTAGTCTTAACTATTATGAAATTGGCGCTCTTGGTCAACATGTCCACCACTACAAATATGGAATTATGTCTTCTTTAGGGCATTGGTAGTCCCACAATGAAGTCCATTGATTTAACTTCCCATTTAGATTTTGGTATCTCATGGGGTTTCAATAACCCTGTTGGATGTCTATGTTCAACTTTTACTCATTGACACTCTAAGCATCTTGCTACCTAGTTCACGATGTCCTTCTTCATCCCTTTCCAAAAGAAGAGTGGTTTTAGGTCCACACTCATCTTCTTAACACTAGGTGTGCCATGTATACTACGTGATGTGCTTCATTCAATATTAAATGGCATATATCTTCATTTGGTGGTACATATATCCTTCCCCAAAATCGTAGTAGCCCATCGTTATCAAGGGATCATTCTTCATATTTTGGGACCCTCATTTCATCCTCCCTCAAACTTTTGCTAACCTCCTAGTACCAAGTGTCTTTAAATTGTAAATCAAGTAGTTTCTCCCTCAACTTTTTCTTTTAAGGGAACCACTAAAATATATGAGGCCTCCTACTTAAAGAATCAACCACCCTATTTATTGTTCCTTTTATGTAAGTGATATCAAAATCATATTCACTAATTAGCTCAAACCATTTTCTTTGTTTTACATTTAAGTGTTTTTGAGTGAATATGTGTTGTAGCCCACAATGGTCAATCCTAAGATCAAACTTCCTTCCTATAAGGTAGTATCCCCAAATCTTTAGTGCATAAATAATTTTTGCCATTTCTAGATCATGGGTTGTGTAGTTTTCTTCATGGGTTCTAAGTTTCCTTGATGCATAAGATATTACTCTTCCTTCTTGCATCAACACACAACCCAACCCTCCTTGGAGGCATCAGTGCAAACAAAAAATTCTTGTTCCATTTCCAACACCTTCAAAATTGGTGTTGTTGTTAATAACACCTTTAACCTTTGGAATGCCTCTTCACATTTTTTTTATTTTTTATTTAGTCCAAATGAATTTTTGGTTCTTTCTTTGGAGCTCGGTAATGGGGCTTGCTATCTTTGAAAACCCTTCGACAAATCTACCATATTAGCTTAAAATGGTCAATTAGATATTAGACTTAGGAATAGTTATTTTATCTTTTATACTTTATTTCACTTTACTGTATTTCTCAAACTATCCCACATTCATAAAGTGGATTGACTCAACTTGTTTATAATCTTATAAAAGAAAGCTTTCATTATGATACATAATATACCAAACTATTTCAAGTTGTCTTGGTCTTTTTGATTGCTCAATTTTCATGATACATGTTAACAAGTTTACAAAAGATATATGGGGAGGCATCCCACCCATACTACTTTCATTTGGACTTCACCTTTATACTAAATATGTTATCTTCACTTGAGCATTCAAACATCCATGATATACTCCCATGATATACTCTACATCTAAGAAACTACTTTCATTTGGACTTCACCTTTATACTAAATATGTTATCTTCACTTGAGCATTCAAACATCCATGATATACTCCCATGATATACTCTACATCTAAGAAAATGATTAACCTCCTTAGGCAAATTCTTCCAATTTATTTTCTTCCTTTGGGTATATCTTCATTGATAAAAAAAAAATTGACTACTTTTTGAATTTTATAACCTCCATCTAGTTTTCCCCTCGAAAAGGTGATTCCTCTACCTTTATAAGGTAACACCTGTTGCACACCATACCTTTTATGTCCATTCCTTTGCATAATAATTTTCCAACCTTTCAAAAATATATGATATATTTTCTCTATTGAATTATTCATATGCAATTTTAGTTCATCTTAAATATCAATTTCAAATTATTTACATATCAAAAAATTTGTTCATCCTTGTCTTCATGAATAGCTGGAATGAACAATTTATCTTTTGAGTTTGGTAATAAAATTTTACCACCTTTGGATCTTGGCAATGATTTCTAACTCTCTTTTACATATATTTCGACAAAAATACATGTATTTTAAACAAATATCACCTTTAAGGGGCCCTTTAATTCTCATACTAAAACTCATTTCCATTTTAATAATACAATTACATAGATTTTCAAATCTCTATCTTCTATTGTAGCTAAAAATCCCTGTATTAAAGTGCATTAAATTTAAAAAAAAAAAAGACGAGAGTTGAGAGTTCATGAAGGTATTCCCTTCTCGAATACCTTCCTCCAACATATCTTTCATCTTTGTCTTGAATGGCATATCCCCAAATGCACGTGAACTAGATATGTCTCCACAAATTCAACTATTGGTAACCCAACCACCTATTGTTGTTTTTATACGTCGTATTTCATCAAGGAAAAATTTGTTATTTCCATATGGACGATGAGAACCTGTAATCTCCATTGTCTTCCCTAAACGAGAAAGTACCACAGAAGAATCGCCAATATGCGAAACTAACAATCTGTCATCTCCTACAAACATAACAGTTGTTGTTGAGCCTGAGTCAACCTCATCATTTGCTTCCAAACCTGCTAAATAGAGCGGGTTCATGATATCAGCTTCCTATTAGCTTCAAAAGAAATTTCTTTAATTCCTCCCTTGTAGCATCTAAGTCGTAAGCCATCTTGTAAAGCTATTGCACATTCTTTGTACAATTCATCCTTCAAAAATTTAGCAGAAGCAAATCCAACATGGCCGTCAAAGATTGCTGCGTAAGTGAAATTATTATTAAGCACATTCACTCGTAAAACAATGGCATTTTCCATCTCTGTTCTAGCACCTTGAATTCCAACCCATCCCCATTTAATGTCTCCTTTTGACGTGTCAGACGCTGAGAGATCCACCTATACAGGTCTCACTGTTACTCCAACCACCTGTACACCGCCTTGTTTTCTGCATTCAATGGAACCTCTCAGAACTCTCCTCTGTACTTTGCATTTATTTACAGAGTCTCCTGGACAATTTGGCATAAAGGAATGATAATAAAAGAAGTTTCCCTCTGTGAAGCTTGGTTGTTTTTTTTTTTTTTTTTTTTGGGGTCTAAGGCTTCTAAAGAGTTGTTATTCATTGAATTACCTCCACCGTGGAATTTCCCTAGGCTTTGTTCCCTTCTTCATTTTGATTCCTCCGTATTCAATTATTTGAAATTGCAGTGCCTTCATCAATGTGCTCAATATTCAAGATATTCACAATCTAATTCTGCTAAATAGATTAGCGTAAGATGCAATAGCACATATATTTATGAGAATGATTGAGTACTCTGAGATATCCAAAAGGGTGATTTCATCCATTTAGAAACAGGTGATGGGAAATCAATATGCTGCCAGCGGTTTTGATTTAATTTTCATACGAAGAGATATCTGGACCATTCTTTGAGCTAAGTGAAAGGCGGTTATGATTGGCTGCTCGTATTCCCACTGACTGAGATGGCATTTCACATAGGAGTGACCCGAAAATCTATTTCTGCCATCAACTTGAGTTTGTTTTATTCTTAGAAAGGGATAAATAGGCTGTTGAGATTTTTTGTTTTATGTAAAATAGGCAAAAATTTCAGTAGATGACAACAATAGGAATTTGTTGCTAGATTAGGTTGTTGGGAGGGAGTTAATGCATCCTAAATTTGATGTGAGAGGATTTATGAGGCAGTTAGATTCTCCTTGCTATAAAACAGGTATCCATACGGATTGTTTTTTGGTGTGAGAGTTTGTGAGGATTTGATTAATTTTGTAATCTCATGTTTGATTAATAAAGATTGCCGATGCATATGTTTGGTGGACGTAGCCCAGATTGGTTGGGTGAACCACGTTAATTGCTGTGTCTCCTGTGCACGATTTATTTGCTGAGTATTTGATTGAATCTGTTGTGCATCTTAACTCCAACAATTGGTATCAGAGCAATGTTGGAGTGTTGGTGTTGTTAATTGTTGTGGGTAGAGGTCGTTTACCAGCTGCGTGGAGATTTATTTACCTGCGTGGTGTATTAAAACCTGTTGGTGCGTGCGTGGAGGGATTGTAATGCTGCGTGAAGTTTTTCATGACACCTGCTGCATGGAAGTATTAATAGTGCGCTAACCAGAGGAGCATCACTTGCTGCGTGGAGGATTCGATTGCTGCTTGGCCGTGTTGGACTACTGTCCAACCTACGTAGAGATTGCTGGTGCTTTGCTGGTGCCTAGTGCGTGGAGCGCTGGTGCCTGGTGCTGGTTTGCGCAACAAGCGTAAATGGATTCATCCAACAGAAGAGAGGTGGAATGCAGAAAGTTGGGCAGCTAGTGCGTGTTAATGAGTTGATTGCTGGAGCCCTCGATTGACTGCTGCGTGGAGTTCCAAAGGACTGGTGCATTGCGTGGAAGTCTTACGCTGAGCACAACAAAACGATAGAACAGCGTGCATGTGGCATATGTGGCACAGATAGGTGGCACATAGTCAGCACTGCTGGAGTACAGTAAGAAAAACATAGTGGGGGTCGACGGGTCCAACACAGTACTGTTACAATAAAAGCGATGCCGCTGGGGGTTAGGTGCCACGGCACTGTGACTGCCTGAGTGGTTTTATTATATGCAACATCCGATGCCATGTGGTATCGATTGATTCCGCCAAGGTTATGCATTTATTTCTATTGGATATATATTTTACATAGCGGGGAGACTTTACAACTACATGTTATATTTAACATATAGTTATACTATATTTAAAATAAACATGCGCTTATAGTTATACCATATTTAAATCTTATGAAAAAGTTGAGGAGGAAAAGTCACAGAATTTCTAGAGGTCAAAGTTTTGTGATTTAAATATTTCTTTTGACTGCCACAAATTGCAGAATTTAATACTCAGTTGTTATGTATTGTAATTCACACAGCAAAAAGTTTGTTTTTTGAAAGCAAAGGCTATAAGGCATAGGCAGTTTTTTTTTTTTGCTGGTATTTAAACATTGGTTTTGGAGATTATTGTGGTTTTTTGGTTGATACAAGATGGTGAAAACTCAGAGTGCCCGGTTTGAAATTGAGAAGTTTAATGGCAAAAATAATTTCAAAATCTGGAAGGCGAAGATGTATGATTTGCTTGTCCAACATGGTGTGGCAAAGGCGTTGTTGGGCAAATCCAAACAGCCTTACAACATCACAGATAATGAGTGGGCCGAGATGGATGAAAGAGCGATAAGTGCTATTCGACTGTGTCTAGCTGAT